>JAMBLF010001081.1:0-126241 GCA_030578115.1 Leucoptera coffeella
ATCGTCCTCCAAGGATATTCCTGAAAAGGACTATCGTCCTTAAAGGATATTCCTGAAAAGGACTATCGTCCTTCAAACATAGTCCTGAAAGGACTATTGTCCTTCAAGGATATTCATGAACAGGACTATCGTCCTTAAAGGATATTCCTCAAAAGGACTATAGCCCTTCCAGGATATTCCTGAAAAGGACTATCGCCCTTCAAGGATATTCCTGAAAAGGACTATCATCCTTTAAGGATATTCCTGAAAAGGACTATCGCCCTTCAAGGATATTCCTGAAAAGGACTATCGTCCTTAAAGGATATTCCTGAAAAGGACTATCGTCCTTCAAACATAGTCCTGAAAAAGACTATCGTCCTTCGAGGATATTCCTGAACAGGACTATCGTCCTCCAAGGATATTCCTACAGGACTATCGTCCTTAAAGGATATTCCTGAAAAGGACTATCGTCCTTTAAGGATATTCCTGAAAAGGACTATCGTCCTTCAAACATAGTCCTGAAAAGGACTATTGTATTTCAAGGATATTCCTGAACAGGACTATCGTCCTTTAAGGATATTCCACAAAAGGACTATCGTCCTTAAAGGATATTCCTGAAAAGGACTATCGTCCTTCAAACATAGTCCTGAAAAGGACTATTGTCCTTTAAGGTTATTCCTGAAAAGGACTATCGTCCTTCAAACATAGTCCTAAACGACAATTGTCCTTCAAGGATATTCCTGAACAGGACTATAGCCCTTCAAGGATATTCCTGAACAGGACTATCGTCCTTTAAGGATATTCCTCAAAAGGACTATCGTCCTTCAAACATAGTCCTAAATGACTATTGTCCTTCAAGGATATTCCTGAACAGGACTATAGCCCTTCAAGGATATTCTTCAAAAGGACTATAGCCCTTCAAGGATATTCCTGAAAAGGACTATCGCCCTTCAAGGATATTCCTGAAAAGAACTATCGTTCTTCAAACATAGTCCTGAAAAGGACTATCGTCCTTTAAGGATATTCCTGAAAAGGAGTATCGCCCTTCAAGGATATTCCTGAAAAGGACTATCATCCTGTAAGGATATTCCTGAAAAGGACTATCGCCCTTCAAGGATATTCCTGAAAAGGACTATCGTCCTTAAAGGATATTCCTGAAAAGGACTATCGTCCTATAAGGAGATTCCTGAAAAGGACTATCGCCCTTCAAGGATATTCCTGAAAAGGACTATCGTCCTTCAAACATAGTCCTAAAAAGGACTATCGTCCTTTAAGGATATTCCTGAAAAGTCTATCAAACTTTAAGGATGTTCCTAAAAAGGACTATCGTCCTTAAAGGATATTCCTGAAAAGGACTATCGTCCTTTAAGGATATTCCTGAAAAGGACTATCGTTCTTTAAGGATATTCCTGAAAAGGACTATCGTCCTTTAAGGATATTCCTGAAAAGGACTATAGCCCTTTAAGGATATTCCTGAATAGGACTATCATCCTTTAAGTATATTCCTGAAAAGGACTATCGTCCTTCAAACATAGTCCTGAAAAGGACTATTGTCCTTCAAGGATATTCCTAAAACGGACTATCGTCCTTAAAGGATATTCCTGAAAACAACTATAGCCCTTCAAGGATATTCCTGAAAAGGACTATCGCCCTTCAAGGATATTCCTGAAAAGGACTATCATCCTTAAAGGATATTCCTGAAAAGAACTATCGCCCTTCAAGGATATTCCTGAAAAGGAGTATCGCCCTTCAAGGATATTCCTGAAAAGGACTATCGTCCTATAAGGAGATGCCTGAAAAGGACTATCGCCCTTCAAGGATATTCCTGAAAAGGACTATCGTCCTTCAAACATAGTCCTAAAAAGGACTATCGTCCTTTAAGGATATTCCTGAAAAGTCTATCAAACTTTAATGATATTCCTAAAAAGGACTATCGTCCTTAAAGGATATTCCTGAAAAGGACTATCATCCTTTAAGGATATTCCTGAAAAGGACTATCGTCCTTTAAGGATATTCCTGAAAAGGACTATGGTCCTTAAAGGATATACCTAAAAAGGACTATCGTCCTCCAAGGATATTCCTGAAAAGGACTATCGTCCTTAAAGGATATTCCTGAAAAGGACTATCGTCCTTCAAACATAGTCCTGAAAGGACTATTGTCCTTCAAGGATATTCATGAACAGGACTATCGTCCTTAAAGGATATTCCTCAAAAGGACTATAGCCCTTCCAGGATATTCCTGAAAAGGACTATCGCCCTTCAAGGATATTCCTGAAAAGGACTATCATCCTTTAAGGATATTCCTGAAAAGGACTATCGCCCTTCAAGGATATTCCTGAAAAGGACTATCGTCCTTAAAGGATATTCCTGAAAAGGACTATCGTCCTTCAAACATAGTCCTGAAAAAGACTATCGTCCTTCGAGGATATTCCTGAACAGGACTATCGTCCTCCAAGGATATTCCTACAGGACTATCGTCCTTAAAGGATATTCCTGAAAAGGACTATAGCCCTTCAAGGATATTCCTGAAAAGGACTATCATCCTTTAAGGATATTCCTGAAAACGAATATCGTCCTTCAAACATAGTCCTGAAAAGGACTATTGTCCTTTAAGGTTATTCCTGAAAAGGACTATCGTCCTTCAAACATAGTCCTAAACGACTATTGTCCTTCAAGGATAGTCCTGAACAGGACTATAGCCCTTCAAGGATATTCCTGAAAAGGACTATCGTCCTTAAAGGATATTCCTGAAAAGGACTATCGTCCTATAAGGAGATTCCTGAAAAGGACTATCGCCCTTCAAGGATATTCCTGAAAAGGACTATCGTCCTTCAAACATAGTCCTAAAAAGGACTATCGTCCTTTAAGGATATTCCTGAAAAGTCTATCAAACTTTAAGGATGTTCCTAAAAAGGACTACCGTCCTTAAAGGATATTCCTGAAAAGGACTATCGTCCTTTAAGGATATTCCTGAAAAGGACTATCGTCCTTTAAGGATATTCCTGAAAAGGACTATCGTCCTTTAAGGATATTCCTGAATAAGACTATCATCCTTTAAGGATATTCCTGAAAAGGACTATCGTCCTTCAAACATAGTCCTGAAAAGGACTATTGTCCTTCAAGGATATTCCTAAAAAGGACTATCGTCCTTAAAGGATATTCCTGAAAACAACTATAGCCCTTCAAGGATATTCCTGAACAGGACTATAGCCCTTCAAGGATATTCCTGAAAAGGACTATCATACTTTAAGGATATTCCTGAAAAGGACTATCGTCCTTTAAGGATATTCCTGAATAGGACTATCATCCTTTAAGGATATTCCTGAAAAGGACTATCGTCCTTCAAACATAGTCCTGAAAAGGACTATTGTCCTTCAAGGATATTCCTAAAACGGACTATCGTCCTTAAAGGATATTCCTGAAAACAACTATAGCCCTTCAAGGATATTCCTGAAAAGGACTATCGCCCTTCAAGGATATTCCTGAAAAGGACTATCATCCTTAAAGGATATTCCTGAAAAGAACTATCGCCCTTCAAGGATATTGCTGAAAAGGAGTATCGCCCTTCAAGGATATTCCTGAAAAGGACTATCGTCCTATAAGGAGATGCCTGAAAAGGACTATCGCCCTTCAAGGATATTCCTGAAAAGGACTATCGTCCGTCAAACATAGTCCTAAAAAGGACTATCGTCCTTTAAGGATATTCCTGAAAAGTCTATCAAACTTTAAGGATATTCCTAAAAAGGACTATCGTCCTTAAAGGATATTCCTGAAAAGGACTATCATCCTTTAAGGATATTCCTGAAAAGGACTATCGTCCTTTAAGGATATTCCTGAAAAGGACTATGGTCCTTAAAGGATATACCTAAAAAGGACTATCATCCTCCAAGGATATTCCTGAAAAGGACTATCGTCCTTAAAGGATATTCCTGAAAAGGACTATCGTCCTTCAAACATAGTCCTGAAAGGACTATTGTCCTTCAAGGATATTCATGAACAGGACTATCGTCCTTTAAGGACATTCCTCAAAAGGACTATAGCCCTTCAAGGATATTCCTGAAAAGGACTATCGCCCTTCAAGGATATTCCTGAAAAGGAATATCATCCTTTAAGGATATTCCTGAAAAGGACTATCGCCCTTCAAGGATATTCCTGAAAAGGACTATCGTCCTTAAAGGATATTCCTGAAAAGGACTATCGTCCTTCAAACATAGTCCTGAAAAAGACTATCGTCCTTCGAGGATATTCCTGAACAGGACTATCGTCCTCCAAGGATATTCCTACAGGACTATCGTCCTTAAAGGATATTCCTGAAAAGGACTATCGTCCTTCAAACATAGTCCTGAAAAGGACTATCATCCTTTAAGGATATTCCTGAAAACGAATATCGTCCTTCAAACATAGTCCTGAAAAGGACTATTGTCCTTTAAGGTTATTCCTGAAAAGGACTATCGTCCTTCAAACATAGTCCTAAACGACTATTGTCCTTCAAGGATATTCCTGAACAGGACTATAGCCCTTCAAGGATATTCCTGAAAAGGACTATCATCCTTTAAGGATATTCCTGAAAAGGACTATCGTCCTTCAAACATAGTCCTGAAAAGGACTATTGTCCTTCAAGGATATTCCTGAACAGGACTATCGTCTTTTAAGGATATTCCTCAAAAGGACTATCGTCCTTCAAACATAGTCCTAAAAAGGACTATCGTCCTTTAAGGATATTCCTGAAAAGTCTATCAAACTTTAAGGATGTTCCTAAAAACGACTATCGTCCTTAAAGGATATTTCTGAAAAGGACTATCGTCCTTTAAGGATATTCCTGAAAAGGACTATCGTCCTTTAAGGATATTCCTGAAAAGGACTATCGTCCTTAAAGGATATTCCTGAAAAGGACTATCGCCCTTCAAGGATATTCCTGAAAAGGACTATCGTCCTTTAAGGATATTCCTGAAAAGGACTATCGTCCTTAAAGGATATTCCTGAAAAGGACTATAGCCCTTCAAGAATATTCCTAAAAAGGACTATCGCCCTTCAAGGATATTCCTGAAAAGGACTATCATCCTTAAAGGATATTCCTGAAAAGAACTATCGCCCTTCAAGGATATTCCTGAAAAGGAGTATCGCCCTTCAAGGATATTCCTGAAAAGGACTATCGTCCTATAAGGAGATGCCTGAAAAGGACTATCGCCCTTCAAGGATATTCCTGAAAAGGACTATCGTCCGTCAAACATAGTCCTAAAAAGGACTATCGTCCTTTAAGGATATTCCTGAAAAGTCTATCAAACTTTAAGGATATTCCTAAAAAGGACTATCGTCCTTAAAGGATATTCCTGAAAAGGACTATCATCCTTTAAGGATATTCCTGAAAAGGACTATCGTCCTTTAAGGATATTCCTGAAAAGGACTATGGTCCTTAAAGGATATACCTAAAAAGGACTATCGTCCTCCAAGGATATTCCTGAAAAGGACTATCGTCCTTAAAGGATATTCCTAAAAAGGACTATCGTCCTTCAAACATAGTCCTGAAAGTACTATTGTCCTTCAAGGATATTCCTGAAAAGGACTATCGTCCTTTAAGGATATTCCTGAAAAGGACTATGGTCCTTAAAGGATATACCTAAAAAGGACTATCGTCCTCCAAGGATATTCCTGAAAAGGACTATCGTCCTTAAAGGATATTCCTAAAAAGGACTATCGTCCTTCAAACATAGTCCTGAAAGTACTATTGTCCTTCCAGGATATTCCTGAAAAGGACTATCGCCCTTCAAGGATATTCCTGAAAAGGACTATCATCCTTTAAGGATATTCCTGAAAAGGACTATCGCCCTTCAAGGATATTCCTGAAAAGGACTATCGTCCTTAAAGGATATTCCTGAAAAGGACTATCGTCCTTCAAACATAGTCCTGAAAAAGACTATCGTCCTTCGAGGATATTCCTGAACAGGACTATCGTCCTCCAAGGATATTCCTACAGGACTATCGTCCTTAAAGGATATTCCTGAAAAGGACTATAGCCCTTCAAGGATATTCCTGAAAAGGACTATCATCCTTTAAGGATATTCCTGAAAACGAATATCGTCCTTCAAACATAGTCCTGAAAAGGACTATTGTCCTTTAAGGTTATTCCTGAAAAGGACTATCGTCCTTCAAACATAGTCCTAAACGACTATTGTCCTTCAAGGATAGTCCTGAACAGGACTATAGCCCTTCAAGGATATTCCTGAAAAGGACTATCGTCCTTAAAGGATATTCCTGAAAAGGACTATCGTCCTATAAGGAGATTCCTGAAAAGGACTATCGCCCTTCAAGGATATTCCTGAAAAGGACTATCGTCCTTCAAACATAGTCCTAAAAAGGACTATCGTCCTTTAAGGATATTCCTGAAAAGTCTATCAAACTTTAAGGATGTTCCTAAAAAGGACTACCGTCCTTAAAGGATATTCCTGAAAAGGACTATCGTCCTTTAAGGATATTCCTGAAAAGGACTATCGTCCTTTAAGGATATTCCTGAAAAGGACTATCGTCCTTTAAGGATATTCCTGAATAAGACTATCATCCTTTAAGGATATTCCTGAAAAGGACTATCGTCCTTCAAACATAGTCCTGAAAAACACTATTGTCCTTCAAGGATATTCCTAAAAAGGACTATCGTCCTTAAAGGATATTCCTGAAAACAACTATAGCCCTTCAAGGATATTCCTGAACAGGACTATAGCCCTTCAAGGATATTCCTGAAAAGGACTATCATACTTTAAGGATATTCCTGAAAAGGACTATCGTCCTTTAAGGATATTCCTGAATAGGACTATCATCCTTTAAGGATATTCCTGAAAAGGACTATCGTCCTTCAAACATAGTCCTGAAAAGGACTATTGTCCTTCAAGGATATTCCTAAAACGGACTATCGTCCTTAAAGGATATTCCTGAAAACAACTATAGCCCTTCAAGGATATTCC
The DNA here is from genome assembly GCA_030578115.1 of Leucoptera coffeella. Taxonomy (NCBI): domain Eukaryota; kingdom Metazoa; phylum Arthropoda; class Insecta; order Lepidoptera; family Lyonetiidae; genus Leucoptera; species Leucoptera coffeella. The sequence goes on from JAMBLF010001081.1 coordinate 6,936, forward strand.
TGAAAAGGACTATCGCCCTTCAAGGATATTCCTGAAAAGGACTATCATCCTTAAAGGATATTCCTGAAAAGAACTATCGCCCTTCAAGGATATTCCTGAAAAGGAGTATCGCCCTTCAAGGATATTCCTGAAAAGGACTATCGTCCTATAAGGAGATGCCTGAAAAGGACTATCGCCCTTCAAGGATATTCCTGAAAAGGACTATCGTCCGTCAAACATAGTCCTAAAAAGGACTATCGTCCTTTAAGGATATTCCTGAAAAGTCTATCAAACTTTAAGGATATTCCTAAAAAGGACTATCGTCCTTAAAGGATATTCCTGAAAAGGACTATCATCCTTTAAGGATATTCCTGAAAAGGACTATCGTCCTTTAAGGATATTCCTGAAAAGGACTATGGTCCTTAAAGGATATACCTAAAAAGGACTATCGTCCTCCAAGGATATTCCTGAAAAGGACTATCGTCCTTAAAGGATATTCCTGAAAAGGACTATCGTCCTTCAAACATAGTCCTGAAAGGACTATTGTCCTTCAAGGATATTCATGAACAGGACTATCGTCCTTTAAGGATATTCCTCAAAAGGACTATAGCCCTTCAAGGATATTCCTGAAAAGGACTATCGCCCTTCAAGGATATTCCTGAAAAGGACTATCATCCTTTAAGGATATTCCTGAAAAGGACTATCGCCCTTCAAGGATATTCCTGAAAAGGACTATCGTCCTTAAAGGATATTCCTGAAAAGGACTATCGTCCTTCAAACATAGTCCTGAAAAAGACTATCGTCCTTCGAGGATATTCCTGAACAGGACTATCGTCCTCCAAGGATATTCCTACAGGACTATCGTCCTTAAAGGATATTCCTGAAAAGGACTATCGTCCTTCAAACATAGTCCTGAAAAGGACTATCATCCTTTAAGGATATTCCTGAAAACGAATATCGTCTTTCAAACATAGTCCTGAAAAGGACTATTGTCCTTTAAGGTTATTCCTGAAAAGGACTATCGTCCTTCAAACATAGTCCTAAACGACTATTGTCCTTCAAGGATATTCCTGAACAGGACTATAGCCCTTCAAGGATATTCCTGAAAAGGACTATCGTCCTTAAAGGATATTCCTGAAAAGGACTATCGTCCTATAAGGAGATTCCTGAAAAGGACTATCGCCCTTCAAGGATATTCCTGAAAAGGACTATCGTCCTTCAAACATAGTCCTAAAAAGGACTATCGTCCTTTAAGGATATTCCTGAAAAGTCTATCAAACTTTAAGGATGTTCCTAAAAACGACTATCGTCCTTAAAGGATATTCCTGAAATGGACTATCGTCCTTTAAGGATATTCCTGAAAAGGACTATCGTCCTTTAAGGATATTCCTGAAAAGGACTATCGTCCTTTAAGGATATTCCTGAATAAGACTATCATCCTTTAAGGATATTCCTGAAAAGGACTATCGTCCTTCAAACATAGTCCTGAAAAGGACTATCGTCCTTCAAACATAGTCCTGAAAAGGACTATTGTATTTCAAGGATATTCCTGAACAGGACTATCGTCCTTTAAGGATATTCCTCAAAAGGACTATCGTCCTTAAAGGATATTCCTGAAAAGGACTATCGTCCTTCAAACATAGTCCTGAAAAGGACTATCATCCTTTAAGGATATTCCTGAAAACGAATATCGTCCTTCAAACATAGTCCTGAAAAGGACTTTTGTCCTTTAAGGTTATTCCTGAAAAGGACTATCGTCCTTCAAACATAGTCCTAAGCGACTATTGTCCTTCAAGGATATTCCTGAACAGGAATATAGCCCTTCAAGGATATTCCTGAAAAGGACTATCGTCCTTAAAGGATATTCCTGAAAAGGACTATCGTCCTATAAGGAGATTCCTGAAAAGGACTATCGCCCTTCAAGGATATTCCTGAAAAGGACTATCGTCCTTCAAACATAGTCCTAAAAAGGACTATCGTCCTTTAAGGATATTCCTGAAAAGTCTATCAAACTTTAAGGATGTTCCTAAAAAGGACTATCGTCCTTAAAGGATATTCCTGAAAAGGACTATCGTCCTTTAAGGATATTCCTGAAAAGGACTATCGTCCTTTAAGGATATTCCTGAAAAGGACTATCGTCCTTTAAGGATATTCCTGAATAAGACTATCATCCTTTAAGGATATTCCTGAAAAAGACTATCGTCCTTCAAACATAGTCCTGAAAAGGACTATTGTCCTTCAAGGATATTCCTAAAAAGGACTATCGTCCTTAAAGGATATTCCTGAAAACAACTATAGCCCTTCAAGGATATTCCTGAACAGGACTATAGCCCTTCAAGGATATTCCTGAAAAGGACTATCATACTTTAAGGATATTCCTGAAAAGGACTATCGACCTTCAAGGATATTCCTGAAAAGAACTATCGTTCTTCAAACATAGTCCTGAAAAGGACTATCGTCCTTTAAGGATATTCCTGAAAAGGAGTATCGCCCTTCAAGGATATTCCTGAAAAGGACTATCGCCCTTCAAGGATATTCCCGAAAAGGACTATCGTCCTTAAAGGATATTCCTGAAAAGGACTATCGTCCTATAAGGAGATTCCTGAAAAGGACTATCGTCTTTTAAGGATATTCCTCAAAAGGACTATCGTCCTTCAAACATAGTCCTAAAAAGGACAATCGTCCTTTAAGGATATTCCTGAAAAGTCTATCAAACTTTAAGGATGTTCCTAAAAACGACTATCGTCCTATAAGGAGATTCCTGAAAAGGACTATGGTCCTTAAAGGATATACCTAAAAAGGACTATCGTCCTCCAAGGATATTCCTGAAAAGGACTATCGTCCTTAAAGGATATTCCTGAAAAGGACTATCGTCCTTCAAACATAGTCCTGAAAAGGACTATTGTATTTCAAGGATATTCCTGAACAGGACTATCGTCCTTTAAGGATATTCCACAAAAGGACTATCGTCCTTAAAGGATATTCCTGAAAAGGACTATCGTCCTTCAAACATAGTCCTGAAAAGGACTATTGTCCTTTAAGGTTATTCCTGAAAAGGACTATCGTCCTTCAAACATAGTCCTAAACGACAATTGTCCTTCAAGGATATTCCTGAACAGGACTATAGCCCTTCAAGGATATTCCTGAACAGGACTATCGTCCTTTAAGGATATTCCTCAAAAGGACTATCGTCCTTCAAACATAGTCCTAAATGACTATTGTCCTTTAAGGATATTCCTGAACAGGACTATAGCCCTTCAAGGATATTCTTCAAAAGGACTATAGCCCTTCAAGGATATTCCTGAAAAGGACTATCGCCCTTCAAGGATATTCCTGAAAAGAACTATCGTTCTTCAAACATAGTCCTGAAAAGGACTATCGTCCTTTAAGGATATTCCTGAAAAGGAGTATCGCCCTTCAAGGATATTCCTGAAAAGGACTATCGCCCTTCAAGGATATTCCTGAAACGGACTATCATCCTTTAAGGATATTCCTGAAAAGGACTATCGTCCTTCAAACATAGTCCTGAAAAGGACTATTGTCCTTTAAGGTTATTCCTGAAAAGGACTATCGTCCTTCAAACATAGTCCTAAACGACTATTGTCCTTCAAGGATATTCCTGAACAGGACTATAGCCCTTCAAGGATATTCCTGAAAAGGACTATCATCCTTTAAGGATATTCCTGAAAAGGAGTATCGCCCTTCAAGGATATTCCTGAAAAGGACTATCGCCCTTCAAGGATATTCCTGAAACGGACTATCATCCTTTAAGGATATTCCTGAAAAGGACTATCGTCCTTCAAACATAGTCCTGAAAAGGACTATTGTCCTTTAAGGTTATTCCTGAAAAGGACTATCGTCCTTCAAACATAGTCCTAAACGACTATTGTCCTTCAAGGATATTCCTGAACAGGACTATAGCCCTTCAAGGATATTCCTGAAAAGGACTATCATCCTTTAAGGATATTCCTCAAAAGGACTATCGTCCTTCAAACATAGTCCTAAAAAGGACTATCGTCCTTTAAGGATATTCCTGAAAAGTCTATCAAACTTTAAGGATGTTCCTAAAAACGACTATCGTCCTTAAAGGATATTCCTGAAAAGGACTATCGTCCTTTAAGGATATTCCTGAAAAGAACTATCGTCCTTTAAGGATATTCCTGAAAAGGACTATCGTCCTTACAGGATATTCCTGAAAAGGACTATCGCCCTTCAAGGATATTCCTGAAAAGGACTATCGTCCTTTAAGGATATTCCTGAAAAGGACTATCGTCCTTAAAGGATATTCCTGAAAAGGACTATAGCCCTTCAAGAATATTTCTAAAAAGGACTATCGCCCTTCAAGGATATTCCTGAAAAGGACTATCATCCTTAAAGGATATTCCTGAAAAGAACTATCGCCCTTCAAGGATATTCCTGAAAAGGAGTATCGCCCTTCAAGGATATTCCTGAAAAGGACTATCGTCCTATAAGGAGATGCCTGAAAAGGACTATCGCCCTTCAAGGATATTCCTGAAAAGGACTATCGTCCGTCAAACATAGTCCTAAAAAGGACTATCGTCCTTTAAGGATATTACTGAAAAGTCTATCAAACTTTAAGGATATTCCTAAAAAGGACTATCGTCCTTAAAGGATATTCCTGAAAAGGACTATCATCCTTTAAGGATATTCCTGAAAAGGACTATCGTCCTTTAAGGATATTCCTGAAAAGGACTATGGTCCTTAAAGGATATACCTAAAAAGGACTATCGTCCTCCAAGGATATTCCTGAAAAGGACTATCGTCCTTAAAGGATATTCCTGAAAAGGACTATCGTCCTTCAAACATAGTCCTGAAAGGACTATTGTCCTTCAAGGATATTCATGAACAGGACTATCGTCCTTTAAGGATATTCCTCAAAAGGACTATAGCCCTTCAAGGATATTCCTGAAAAGGACTATCGCCCTTCAAGGATATTCCTGAAAAGGACTATCATCCTTTAAGGATATTCCTGAAAAGGACTATCGCCCTTCAAGGATATTCCTGAAAAGGACTATCATCCTTAAAGGATATTCCTGAAAAGGACTATCGTCCTTCAAACATAGTCCTGAAAAAGACTATCGTCCTTCGAGGATATTCCTGAACAGGACTATCGTCCTCCAAGGATATTCCTACAGGACTATCGTCCTTAAAGGATATTCCTGAAAAGGACTATAGCCCTTCAAGGATATTCCTGAAAAGGACTATCATCCTTTAAGGATATTCCTGAAAACGAATATCGTCCTTCAAACATAGTCCTGAAAAGGACTATTGTCCTTTAAGGTTATTCCTGAAAAGGACTATCGTCCTTCAAACATAGTCCTAAACGACTATTGTCCTTCAAGGATATTCCTGAACAGGACTATAGCCCTTCAAGGATATTCCTGAAAAGGACTATCGTCCTTAAAGGATATTCCTGAAAAGGACTATCGTCCTATAAGGAGATTCCTGAAAAGGACTATCGCCCTTCAAGGATATTCCTGAAAAGGACTATCGTCCTTCAAACATAGTCCTAAAAAGGACTATCGTCCTTTAAGGATATTCCTGAAAAGTCTATCAAACTTTAAGGATGTTCCTAAAAAGGACTATCGTCCTTAAAGGATATTCCTGAAAAGGACTATCGTCCTTTAAGGAGATTCCTGAAAAGGACTATGGTCCTTAAAGGATATACCTAAAAAGGACTATCGTCCTCCAAGGATATTCCTGAAAAGGACTATCGTCCTTAAAGGATATTCCTGAAAAGGACTATCGTCCTTCAAACATAGTCCTGAAAAGGACTATTGTATTTCAAGGATATTCCTGAACAGGACTATCGTCCTTTAAGGATATTCCACAAAAGGACTATCGTCCTTAAAGGATATTCCTGAAAAGGACTATCGTCCTTCAAACATAGTCCTGAAAAGGACTATTGTCCTTTAAGGTTATTCCTGAAAAGGACTATCGTCCTTCAAACATAGTCCTAAACGACAATTGTCCTTCAAGGATATTCCTGAACAGGACTATAGCCCTTCAAGGATATTCTTCAAAAGGACTATAGCCCTTCAAGGATATTCCTGAAAAGGACTATCGCCCTTCAAGGATATTCCTGAAAAGAACTATCGTTCTTCAAACATAGTCCTGAAAAGGACTATCGTCCTTTAAGGATATTCCTCAAAAGGACTATCGTCCTTCAAACATAGTCCTAAACGACAATTGTCCTTCAAGGATATTCCTGAACAGGACTATAGCCCTTCAAGGATATTCTTCAAAAGGACTATAGCCCTTCAAGGATATTCCTGAAAAGGACTATCGCCCTTCAAGGATATTCCTGAAAAGAACTATCGTTCTTCAAACATAGTCCTGAACAGGACTATCGTCCTTTAAGGATATTCCTCAAAAGGACTATCGTCCTTCAAACATAGTCCTAAATGACTATTGTCCTTCAAGGATATTCCTGAACAGGACTATAGCCCTTCAAGGATATTCTTCAAAAGGACTATAGCCCTTCAAGGATATTCCTGAAAAGGACTATCGCCCTTCAAGGATATTCCTGAAAAGAACTATCGTTCTTCAAACATAGTCCTGAAAAGGACTATCGTCCTTTAAGGATATTCCTGAAAAGGAGTATCGCCCTTCAAGGATATTCCTGAAAAGGACTATCGCCCTTCAAGGATATTCCTGAAACGGACTATCATCCTTTCAGGATATTCCTGAAAAGGACTATCGTCCTTCAAACATAGTCCTGAAAAGGACTATTGTCCTTTAAGGTTATTCCTGAAAAGGACTATCGTCCTTCAAACATAGTCCTAAACGACTATTGTCCTTCAAGGATATTCCTGAACAGGACTATAGCCCTTCAAGGATATTCCTGAAAAGGACTATCATCCTTTAAGGATATTCCTGAAAAGGACTATCGTCCTTCAAACATAGTCCTGAAAAGGACTATTGTCCTTCAAGGATATTCCTGAACAGGACTATCGTCTTTTAAGGATATTCCTCAAAAGGACTATCGTCCTTCAAACATAGTCCTAAAAAGGACTATCGTCCTTTAAGGATATTCCTGAAAAGTCTATCAAACTTTAAGGATGTTCCTAAAAACGACTATCGTCCTTAAAGGATATTCCTGAAAAGGACTATCGTCCTTTAAGGATATTCCTCAAAAGGACTATCGTCCTTTAAGGAAATTCCTGAAAAGGACTATCGTCCTTAAAGGATATTCCTGAAAAGGACTATCGCCCTTCAAGGATATTCCTGAAAAGGACTATCGTCCTTTAAGGATATTCCTGAAAAGGACTATCGTCCTTAAAGGATATTCCTGAAAAGGACTATAGCCCTTCAAGAATATTCCTAAAAAGGACTATCGCCCTTCAAGGATATTCCTGAAAAGGACTATTATCCTTAAAGGATATTCCTGAAAAGAACTATCGCCCTTCAAGGATATTCCTGAAAAGGAGTATCGCCCTTCAAGGATATTCCTGAAAAGGACTATCGTCCTATAAGGAGATGCCTGAAAAGGACTATCGCCCTTCAAGGATATTCCTGAAAAGGACTATCGTCCGTCAAACATAGTCCTAAAAAGGACTATCGTCCTTTAAGGATATTCCTGAAAAGTCTATCAAACTTTAAGGATATTCCTAAAAAGGACTATCGTCCTTAAAGGATATTCCTGAAAAGGACTATCATCCTTTAAGGATATTCCTGAAAAGGACTATCGTCCTTTAAGGATATTCCTGAAAAGGACTATGGTCCTTAAAGGATATACCTAAAAAGGACTATCGTCCTCCAAGGATGTTCCTAAAAACGACTATCGTCCTTAAAGGATATTCCTGAAATGGACTATCGTCCTTTAAGGATATTCCTGAAAAGGACTATCGTCCTTTAAGGATATTCCTGAATAAGACTATCATCCTTTAAGGATATTCCTGAAAAGGACTATCGCCCTTCAAGGATATTCCTGAAAAGGACTATCGTCCTTTAAGGATATTCCTGAAAAGGACTATCGTCCTTAAAGGATATTCCTGAAAACAACTATAGCCCTTCAAGGATATTCCTGAACAGGACTATAGCCCTTCAAGGATATTCCTGAAAAGGACTATCATACTTTAAGGATATTCCTGAAAAGGACTATCGACCTTCAAGGATATTCCTGAAAAGAACTATCGTTCTTCAAACATAGTCCTGAAAAAGACTATCGTCCTTTAAGGATATTCCTGAAAAGGAGTATCGCCCTTCAAGGATATTCCTGAAAAGGACTATCGTCCTTAAAGGATATTCCTGAAAAGGACTATCGTCCTATAAGGAGATTCCTGAAAAGGACTATCGTCCTTAAAGGATATTCCTGAAAAGGACTATCGTCCTTTAAGGATATTCCTGAAAAGGACTATCGTCCTTTAAGGATATTCCTGAAAAGGACTATCGTCCTTTAAGGATATTCCTGAATAGGACTATCATCCTTTAAGGATATTCCTGAAAAGGACTATCGTCCTTCAAACATAGTCCTGAAAAGGACTATTGTCCTTCAAGGATATTCCTTAAAAGGACTATCGCCCTTCAAGGATATTCCTGAAAAGGACTATCGTCCTTAAAGGATATTCCTGAAAAGGACTATCGTCCTATAAGGAGATTCCTGAAAAGGACTATGGTCCTTAAAGGATATACCTAAAAAGGACTATCGTCCTCCAAGGATATTCCTGAAAAGGACTATCGTCCTTAAAGGATATTCCTGAAAAGGACTATCGTCCTTCAAACATAGTCCTGAAAAGGACTATTGTATTTCAAGGATATTCCTGAACAGGACTATCGTCCTTTAAGGATATTCCTCAAAAGGACTATCGTCCTTAAAGGATATTCCTGAAAAGGACTATCGTCCTTCAAACATAGTCCTGAAAAGGACTATCATCCTTTAAGGATATTCCTGAAAACGAATATCGTCCTTCAAACATAGTCCTGAAAAGGACTATTGTCCTTTAAGGTTATTCCTGAAAAGGACTATCGTCCTTCAAACATAGTCCTAAGCGACTATTGTCCTTCAAGGATATTCCTGAACAGGACTATAGCCCTTCAAGGATATTCCTGAAAAGGACTATCGTCCTTAAAGGATATTCCTGAAAAGGACTATCGTCCTATAAGGAGATTCCTGAAAAGGACTATCGCCCTTCAAGGATATTCCTGAAAAGGACTATCGTCCTTCAAACATAGTCCTAAAAAGGACTATCGTCCTTTAAGGATATTCCTGAAAAGTCTATCAAACTTTAAGGATGTTCCTAAAAAGGACTATCGTCCTTAAAGGATATTCCTGAAAAGGACTATCGTCCTTTAAGGATATTCCTGAAAAGGACTATCGTCCTTTAAGGATATTCCTGAAAAGGACTATCGTCCTTTAAGGATATTCCTGAATAAGACTATCATCCTTTAAGGATATTCCTGAAAAGGACTATCGTCCTTCAAACATAGTCCTGAAAAGGACTATTGTCCTTCAAGGATATTCCTAAAAAGGACTATCGTCCTTAAAGGATATTCCTGAAAACAACTATAGCCCTTCAAGGATATTCCTGAACAGGACTATAGCCCTTCAAGGATATTCCTGAAAAGGACTATCATACTTTAAGGATATTCCTGAAAAGGACTATCGACCTTCAAGGATATTCCTGAAAAGAACTATCGTTCTTCAAACATAGTCCTGAAAAGGACTATCGTCCTTTAAGGATATTCCTGAAAAGGAGTATCGCCCTTCAAGGATATTCCTGAAAAGGACTATCGCCCTTCAAGGATATTCCCGAAAAGGACTATCGTCCTTAAAGGATATTCCTGAAAAGGACTATCGTCCTATAAGGAGATTCCTGAAAAGGACTATCGTCTTTTAAGGATATTCCTCAAAAGGACTATCGTCCTTCAAACATAGTCCTAAAAAGGACTATCGTCCTTTAAGGATATTCCTGAAAAGTCTATCAAACTTTAAGGATGTTCCTAAAAACGACTATCGTCCTATAAGGATATTCCCGAAAAGGACTATGGTCCTTAAAGGATATACCTAAAAAGGACTATCGTCCTCCAAGGATATTCCTGAAAAGGACTATCGTCCTTAAAGGATATTCCTGAAAAGGACTATCGTCCTTCAAACATAGTCCTGAAAAGGACTATTGTATTTCAAGGATATTCCTGAACAGGACTATCGTCCTTTAAGGATATTCCACAAAAGGACTATCGTCCTTAAAGGATATACCTGAAAAGGACTATCGTCCTTCAAACATAGTCCTGAAAAGGACTATCGTCCTTTAAGGATATTCCTCAAAAGGACTATCGTCCTTCAAACATAGTCCTAAATGACTATTGTCCTTCAAGGATATTCCTGAACAGGACTATAGCCCTTCAAGGATATTCTTCAAAAGGACTATAGCCCTTCAAGGATATTCCTGAAAAGGACTATCGCCCTTCAAGGATATTCCTGAAAAGAACTATCGTTCTTCAAACATAGTCCTGAAAAGGACTATCGTCCTTTAAGGATATTCCTGAAAAGGAGTATCGCCCTTCAAGGATATTCCTGAAAAGGACTATCGCCCTTCAAGGATATTCCTGAAACGGACTATCATCCTTTAAGGATATTCCTGAAAAGGACTATCGTCCTTCAAACATAGTCCTGAAAAGGACTATTGTCCTTTAAGGTTATTCCTGAAAAGGACTATCGTCCTTCAAACATAGTCCTAAACGACTATTGTCCTTCAAGGATATTCCTGAACAGGACTATAGCCCTTCAAGGATATTCCTGAAAAGGACTATCATCCTTTAAGGATATTCCTGAAAAGGACTATCGTCCTTCAAACATAGTCCTGAAAAGGACTATTGTCCTTCAAGGATATTCCTGAACAGGACTATCGTCTTTTAAGGATATTCCTCAAAAGGACTATCGTCCTTCAAACATAGTCCTAAAAAGGACTATCGTCCTTTAAGGATATTCCTGAAAAGTCTATCAAACTTTAAGGATGTTCCTAAAAACGACTATCGTCCTTAAAGGATATTTCTGAAAAGGACTATCGTCCTTTCAGGATATTCCTGAAAAGGACTATCGTCCTTTAAGGATATTCCTGAAAAGGACTATCGTCCTATAAGGAGATTCCTGAAAAGGACTATCGCCCTTCAAGGATATTCCTGAAAAGGACTATCGTCCTTTAAGGATATTCCTGAAAAGGACTATCGTCCTTAAAGGATATTCCTGAAAAGGACTAAAGCCCTTCAAGAATATTCCTAAAAAGGACTATCGCCCTTCAAGGATATTCCTGAAAAGGACTATCATCCTTAAAGGATATTCCTGAAAAGAACTATCGCCCTTCAAGGATATTCCTGAAAAGGAGTATCGCCCTTCAAGGATATTCCTGAAAAGGACTATCGTCCTTTAAGGATATTCCTGAAAAGTCTATCAAACTTTAAGGATATTCCTAAAAAGGACTATCGTCCTTAAAGGATATTCCTGAAAAGGACTATCATCCTTTAAGGATATTCCTGAAAAGTCTATCAAACTTTAAGGATATTCCTAAAAAGGACTATCGTCCTTAAAGGATATTCCTGAAAAGGACTATCATCCTTTAAGGATATTCCTGAAAAGGACTATCGTCCTTTAAGGATATTCCTGAAAAGGACTATGGTCCTTAAAGGATATACCTAAAAAGGACTATCGTCCTCCAAGGATATTCCTGAAAAGGACTATCGTCCTTAAAGGATATTCCTAAAAAGGACTATCGTCCTTCAAACATAGTCCTGAAAGGACTATTGTCCTTCAAGGATATTCATGAACAGGACTATCGTCCTTAAAGGATATTCCTCAAAAGGACTATAGCCCTTCCAGGATATTCCTGAAAAGGACTATCGCCCTTCAAGGATATTCCTGAAAAGGACTATCATCCTTTAAGGATATTCCTGAAAAGGACTATCGCCCTTCAAGGATATTCCTGAAAAGGACTATCGTCCTTAAAGGATATTCCTGAAAAGGACTATCGTCCTTCAAACATAGTCCTGAAAAAGACTATCGTCCTTCGAGGATATTCCTGAACAGGACTATCGTCCTCCAAGGATATTCCTACAGGACTATCGTCCTTAAAGGATATTCCTGAAAAGGACTATAGCCCTTCAAGGATATTCCTGAAAAGGACTATCATCCTTTAAGGATATTCCTGAAAACGAATATCGTCCTTCAAACATAGTCCTGAAAAGGACTATTGTCCTTTAAGGTTATTCCTGAAAAGGACTATCGTCCTTCAAACATAGTCCTAAACGACTATTGTCCTTCAAGGATAGTCCTGAACAGGACTATAGCCCTTCAAGGATATTCCTGAAAAGGACTATCGTCCTTAAAGGATATTCCTGAAAAGGACTATCGTCCTATAAGGAGATTCCTGAAAAGGACTATCGCCCTTCAAGGATATTCCTGAAAAGGACTATCGTCCTTCAAACATAGTCCTAAAAAGGACTATCGTCCTTTAAGGATATTCCTGAAAAGTCTATCAAACTTTAAGGATGTTCCTAAAAAGGACTACCGTCCTTAAAGGATATTCCTGAAAAGGACTATCGTCCTTTAAGGATATTCCTGAAAAGGACTATCGTCCTTTAAGGATATTCCTGAAAAGGACTATCGTCCTTTAAGGATATTCCTGAATAAGACTATCATCCTTTAAGGATATTCCTGAAAAGGACTATCGTCCTTCAAACATAGTCCTGAAAAGGACTATTGTCCTTCAAGGATATTCCTAAAAAGGACTATCGTCCTTAAAGGATATTCCTGAAAACAACTATAGCCCTTCAAGGATATTCCTGAACAGGACTATAGCCCTTCAAGGATATTCCTGAAAAGGACTATCATACTTTAAGGATATTCCTGAAAAGGACTATCGTCCTTTAAGGATATTCCTGAATAGGACTATCATCCTTTAAGGATATTCCTGAAAAGGACTATCGTCCTTCAAACATAGTCCTGAAAAGGACTATTGTCCTTCAAGGATATTCCTAAAACGGACTATCGTCCTTAAAGGATATTCCTGAAAACAACTATAGCCCTTCAAGGATATTCCTGAAAAGGACTATCGTCCTTCAAACATAGTCCTAAAAAGGACTATCGTCCTTTAAGGATATTCCTGAAAAGTCTATCAAACTTTAAGGATGTTCCTAAAAAGGACTATCGTCCTTAAAGGATATTCCTGAAAAGGACTATCGTCCTTTAAGGATATTCCTGAAAAGGACTATCGTCCTTTAAGGATATTCCTGAAAAGGACTATCGTCCTTTAAGGATATTCCTGAATAAGACTATCATCCTTTAAGGATATTCCTGAAAAGGACTATCGTCCTTCAAACATAGTCCTGAAAAGGACTATTGTCCTTCAAGGATATTCCTAAAAAGGACTATCGTCCTTAAAGGATATTCCTGAAAACAACTATAGCCCTTCAAGGATATTCCTGAACAGGACTATAGCCCTTCAAGGATATTCCTGAAAAGGACTATCATACTTTAAGGATATTCCTGAAAAGGACTATCGACCTTCAAGGATATTCCTGAAAAGAACTATCGTTCTTCAAACATAGTCCTGAAAAGGACTATCGTCCTTTAAGGATATTCCTGAAAAGGAGTATCGCCCTTCAAGGATATTCCTGAAAAGGACTATCGCCCTTCAAGGATATTCCCGAAAAGGACTATCGTCCTTAAAGGATATTCCTGAAAAGGACTATCGTCCTATAAGGAGATTCCTGAAAAGGACTATCGTCTTTTAAGGATATTCCTCAAAAGGACTATCGTCCTTCAAACATAGTCCTAAAAAGGACTATCGTCCTTTAAGGATATTCCTGAAAAGTCTATCAAACTTTAAGGATGTTCCTAAAAACGACTATCGTCCTATAAGGATATTCCCGAAAAGGACTATGGTCCTTAAAGGATATACCTAAAAAGGACTATCGTCCTCCAAGGATATTCCTGAAAAGGACTATCGTCCTTCAAACATAGTCCTGAAAAGGACTATTGTATTTCAAGGATATTCCTGAACAGGACTATCGTCCTTTAAGGATATTCCACAAAAGGACTATCGTCCTTAAAGGATATTCCTGAAAAGGACTATCGTCCTTCAAACATAGTCCTGAAAAGGACTATCGTCCTTTAAGGATATTCCTCAAAAGGACTATCGTCCTTCAAACATAGTCCTAAATGACTATTGTCCTTCAAGGATATTCCTGAACAGGACTATAGCCCTTCAAGGATATTCTTCAAAAGGACTATAGCCCTTCAAGGATATTCCTGAAAAGGACTATCGCCCTTCAAGGATATTCCTGAAAAGAACTATCGTTCTTCAAACATAGTCCTGAAAAGGACTATCGTCCTTTAAGGATATTCCTGAAAAGGAGTATCGCCCTTCAAGGATATTCCTGAAAAGGACTATCGCCCTTCAAGGATATTCCTGAAACGGACTATCATCCTTTAAGGATATTCCTGAAAAGGACTATCGTCCTTCAAACATAGTCCTGAAAAGGACTATTGTCCTTTAAGGTTATTCCTGAAAAGGACTATCGTCCTTCAAACATAGTCCTAAACGACTATTGTCCTTCAAGGATATTCCTGAACAGGACTATAGCCCTTCAAGGATATTCCTGAAAAGGACTATCATCCTTTAAGGATATTCCTGAAAAGGACTATCGTCCTTCAAACATAGTCCTGAAAAGGACTATTGTCCTTCAAGGATATTCCTGAACAGGACTATCGTCTTTTAAGGATATTCCTCAAAAGGACTATCGTCCTTCAAACATAGTCCTAAAAAGGACTATCGTCCTTTAAGGATATTCCTGAAAAGTCTATCAAACGTTAAGGATGTTCCTAAAAACGACTATCGTCCTTAAAGGATATTTCTGAAAAGGACTATCGTCCTTTAAGGATATTCCTGAAAAGGACTATCGTCCTTTAAGGATATTCCTGAAAAGGACTATCGTCCTTAAAGGATATTCCTGAAAAGGACTATCGCCCTTCAAGGATATTCCTGAAAAGGACTATCGTCCTTTAAGGATATTCCTGAAAAGGACTATCGTCCTTAAAGGATATTCCTGAAAAGGACTATAGCCCTTCAAGAATATTCCTAAAAAGGACTATCGCCCTTCAAGGATATTCCTGAAAAGGACTATCATCCTTAAAGGATATTCCTGAAAAGAACTATCGCCCTTCAAGGATATTCCTGAAAAGGAGTATCGCCCTTCAAGGATATTCCTGAAAAGGACTATCGTCCTATAAGGAGATGCCTGAAAAGGACTATCGCCCTTCAAGGATATTCCTGAAAAGGACTATCGTCCGTCAAACATAGTCCTAAAAAGGACTATCGTCCTTTAAGGATATTCCTGAAAAGTCTATCAAACTTTAAGGATATTCCTAAAAAGGACTATCGTCCTTAAAGGATATTCCTGAAAAGGACTATCATCCTTTCAGGATATTCCTGAAAAGGACTATCGTCCTTTAAGGATATTCCTGAAAAGGACTATGGTCCTTAAAGGATATACCTAAAAAGGACTATCGTCCTCCAAGGATATTCCTGAAAAGGACTATCGTCCTTAAAGGATATTCCTAAAAAGGACTATCGTCCTTCAAACATAGTCCTGAAAGGACTATTGTCCTTCAAGGATATTCATGAACAGGACTATCGTCCTTAAAGGATATTCCTCAAAAGGACTATAGCCCTTCCAGGATATTCCTGAAAAGGACTATCGCCCTTCAAGGATATTCCTGAAAAGGACTATCATCCTTTAAGGATATTCCTGAAAAGGACTATCGCCCTTCAAGGATATTCCTGAAAAGGACTATCGTCCTTAAAGGATATTCCTGAAAAGGACTATCGTCCTTCAAACATAGTCCTGAAAAAGACTATCGTCCTTCGAGGATATTCCTGAACAGGACTATCGTCCTCCAAGGATATTCCTACAGGACTATCGTCCTTAAAGGATATTCCTGAAAAGGACTATAGCCCTTCAAGGATATTCCTGAAAAGGACTATCATCCTTTAAGGATATTCCTGAAAACGAATATCGTCCTTCAAACATAGTCCTGAAAAGGACTATTGTCCTTTAAGGTTATTCCTGAAAAGGACTATCGTCCTTCAAACATAGTCCTAAACGACTATTGTCCTTCAAGGATAGTCCTGAACAGGACTATAGCCCTTCAAGGATATTCCTGAAAAGGACTATCGTCCTTAAAGGATATTCCTGAAAAGGACTATCGTCCTATAAGGAGATTCCTGAAAAGGACTATCGCCCTTCAAGGATATTCCTGAAAAGGACTATCGTTCTTCAAACATAGTCCTAAAAAGGACTATCGTCCTTTAAGGATATTCCTGAAAAGTCTATCAAACTTTAAGGATGTTCCTAAAAAGGACTACCGTCCTTAAAGGATATTCCTGAAAAGGACTATCGTCCTTTAAGGATATTCCTGAAAAGGACTATCGTCCTTTAAGGATATTCCTGAAAAGGACTATCGTCCTTTAAGGATATTCCTGAATAAGACTATCATCCTTTAAGGATATTCCTGAAAAGGACTATCGTCCTTCAAACATAGTCCTGAAAAGGACTATTGTCATTCAAGGATATTCCTAAAAAGGACTATCGTCCTTAAAGGATATTCCTGAAAACAACTATAGCCCTTCAAGGATATTCCTGAACAGGACTATAGCCCTTCAAGGATATTCCTGAAAAGGACTATCATACTTTAAGGATATTCCTGAAAAGGACTATCGTCCTTTAAGGATATTCCTGAATAGGACTATCATCCTTTAAGGATATTCCTGAAAAGGACTATCGTCCTTCAAACATAGTCCTGAAAAGGACTATTGTCCTTCAAGGATATTCCTAAAACGGACTATCGTCCTTAAAGGATATTCCTGAAAACAACTATAGCCCTTCAAGGATATTCCTGAAAAGGACTATCGCCCTTCAAGGATATTCCTGAAAAGGACTATCATCCTTAAAGGATATTCCTGAAAAGAACTATCGCCCTTCAAGGATATTCCTGAAAAGGAGTATCGCCCTTCAAGGATATTCCTGAAAAGGACTATCGTCCTATAAGGAGATGCCTGAAAAGGACTATCGCCCTTCAAGGATATTCCTGAAAAGGACTATCGTCCGTCAAACATAGTCCTTAAAAGGACTATCGTCCTTTAAGGATATTCCTGAAAAGTCTATCAAACTTTAAGGATATTCCTAAAAAGGACTATCGTCCTTAAAGGATATTCCTGAAAAGGACTATCATCCTTTAAGGATATTCCTGAAAAGGACTATCGTCCTTTAAGGATATTCCTGAAAAGGACTATGGTCCTTAAAGGATATACCTAAAAAGGACTATCGTCCTCCAAGGATATTCCTGAAAAGGACTATCGTCCTTAAAGGATATTCCTGAAAAGGACTATCGTCCTTCAAACATAGTCCTGAAAGGACTATTGTCCTTCAAGGATATTCATGAACAGGACTATCGTCCTTTAAGGATATTCCTCAAAAGGACTATAGCCCTTCAAGGATATTCCTGAAAAGGACTATCGCCCTTCAAGGATATTCCTGAAAAGGACTATCATCCTTTAAGGATATTCCTGAAAAGGACTATCGCCCTTCAAGGATATTCCTGAAAAGGACTATCGTCCTTAAAGGATATTCCTGAAAAGGACTATCGTCCTTCAAACATAGTCCTGAAAAAGACTATCGTCCTTCGAGGATATTCCTGAACAGGACTATCGTCCTCCAAGGATATTCCTACAGGACTATCGTCCTTAAAGGATATTCCTGAAAAGGACTATCGTCCTTCAAACATAGTCCTGAAAAAGACTATCATCCTTTAAGGATATTCCTGAAAACGAATATCGTCTTTCAAACATAGTCCTGAAAAGGACTATTGTCCTTTAAGGTTATTCCTGAAAAGGACTATCGTCCTTCAAACATAGTCCTAAACGACAATTGTCCTTCAAGGATATTCCTGAACAGGACTATAGCCCTTCAAGGATATTCCTGAAAAGGACTATCGTCCTTAAAGGATATTCCTGAAAAGGACTATCGTCCTATAAGGAGATTCCTGAAAAGGACTATCGCCCTTCAAGGATATTCCTGAAAAGGACTATCGTCCTTCAAACATAGTCCTAAAAAGGACTATCGTCCTTTAAGGATATTCCTGAAAAGTCTATCAAACTTTAAGGATGTTCCTAAAAACGACTATTGTCCTTAAAGGATATTCCTGAAATGGACTATCGTCCTTTAAGGATATTCCTGAAAAGGACTATCGTCCTTTAAGGATATTCCTGAAAAGGACTATCGTCCTTTAAGGATATTCCTGAATAAGACTATCATCCTTTAAGGATATTCCTGAAAAGGACTATCGTCCTTCAAACATAGTCCTGAAAAGGACTATCGTCCTTCAAACATAGTCCTGAAAAGGACTATTGTATTTCAAGGATATTCCTGAACAGGACTATCGTCCTTTAAGGATATTCCTCAAAAGGACTATCGTCCTTAAAGGATATTCCTGAAAAGGACTATCGTCCTTCAAACATAGTCCTGAAAAGGACTATCATCCTTTAAGGATATTCCTGAAAACGAATATCGTCCTTCAAACATAGTCCTGAAAAGGACTATTGTCCTTTAAGGTTATTCCTGAAAAGGACTATCGTCCTTCAAACATAGTCCTTAGCGACTATTGTCCTTCAAGGATATTCCTGAACAGGAATATAGCCCTTCAAGGATATTCCTGAAAAGGACTATCGTCCTTAAAGGATATTCCTGAAAAGGACTATCGTCCTATAAGGAGATTCCTGAAAAGGACTATCGCCCTTCAAGGATATTCCTGAAAAGGACTATCGTCCTTCAAACATAGTCCTAAAAAGGACTATCGTCCTTTAAGGATATTCCTGAAAAGTCTATCAAACTTTAAGGATGTTCCTAAAAAGGACTATCGTCCTTAAAGGATATTCCTGAAAAGGACTATCGTCCTTTAAGGATATTCCTGAAAAGGACTATCGTCCTTTAAGGATATTCCTGAAAAGGACTATCGTCCTTTAAGGATATTCCTGAATAAGACTATCATCCTTTAAGGATATTCCTGAAAAGGACTATCGTCCTTCAAACATAGTCCTGAAAAGGACTATTGTCCTTCAAGGATATTCCTAAAAAGGACTATCGTCCTTAAAGGATATTCCTGAAAACAACTATAGCCCTTCAAGGATATTCCTGAACAGGACTATAGCCCTTCAAGGATATTCCTGAAAAGGACTATCATACTTTAAGGATATTCCTGAAAAGGACTATCGACCTTCAAGGATATTCCTGAAAAGAACTATCGTTCTTCAAACATAGTCCTGAAAAGGACTATCGTCCTTTAAGGATATTCCTGAAAAGGAGTATCGCCCTTCAAGGATATTCCTGAAAAGGACTATCGCCCTTCAAGGATATTCCCGAAAAGGACTATCGTCCTTAAAGGATATTCCTGAAAAGGACTATCGTCCTATAAGGAGATTCCTGAAAAGGACTATCGTCTTTTAAGGATATTCCTCAAAAGGACTATCGTCCTTCAAACATAGTCCTAAAAAGGACTATCGTCCTTTAAGGATATTCCTGAAAAGTCTATCAAACTTTAAGGATGTTCCTAAAAACGACTATCGTCCTATAAGGAGATTCCTGAAAAGGACTATGGTCCTTAAAGGATATACCTAAAAAGGACTATCGTCCTCCAAGGATATTCCTGAAAAGGACTATCGTCCTTAAAGGATATTCCTGAAAAGGACTATCGTCCTTCAAACATAGTCCTGAAAAGGACTATTGTATTTCAAGGATATTCCTGAACAGGACTATCGTCCTTTAAGGATATTCCACAAAAGGACTATCGTCCTTAAAGGATATTCCTGAAAAGGACTATCGTCCTTCAAACATAGTCCTGAAAAGGACTATTGTCCTTTAAGGTTATTCCTGAAAAGGACTATCGTCCTTCAAGTATAGTCCTAAACGACAATTGTCCTTCAAGGATATTCCTGAACAGGACTATAGCCCTTCAAGGATATTCCTGAACAGGACTATCGTCCTTTAAGGATATTCCTCAAAAGGACTATCGTCCTTCAAACATAGTCCTAAATGACTATTGTCCTTCAAGGATATTCCTGAACAGGACTATAGCCCTTCAAGGATATTCTTCAAAAGGACTATAGCCCTTCAAGGATATTCCTGAAAAGGACTATCGCCCTTCAAGGATATTCCTGAAAAGAACTATCGTTCTTCAAACATAGTCCTGAAAAGGACTATCGTCCTTTAAGGATATTCCTGAAAAGGAGTATCGCCCTTCAAGGATATTCCTGAAAAGGACTATCGCCCTTCAAGGATATTCCTGAAACGGACTATCATCCTTTAAGGATATTCCTGAAAAGGACTATCGTCCTTCAAACATAGTCCTGAAAAGGACTATTGTCCTTTAAGGTTATTCCTGAAAAGGACTATCGTCCTTCAAACATAGTCCTAAACGACTATTGTCCTTCAAGGATATTCCTGAACAGGACTATAGCCCTTCAAGGATATTCCTGAAAAGGACTATCATCCTTTAAGGATATTCCTGAAAAGGAGTATCGCCCTTCAAGGATATTCCTGAAAAGGACTATCGCCCTTCAAGGATATTCCTGAAACGGACTATCATCCTTTAAGGATATTCCTGAAAAGGACTATCGTCCTTCAAACATAGTCCTGAAAAGGACTATTGTCCTTTAAGGTTATTCCTGAAAAGGACTATCGTCCTTCAAACATAGTCCTAAACGACTATTGTCCTTCAAGGATATTCCTGAACAGGACTATAGCCCTTCAAGGATATTCCTGAAAAGGACTATCATCCTTTAAGGATATTCCTCAAAAGGACTATCGTCCTTCAAACATAGTCCTAAAAAGGACTATCGTCCTTTAAGGATATTCCTGAAAAGTCTATCAAACTTTAAGGATGTTCCTAAAAACGACTATCGTCCTTAAAGGATATTCCTGAGAAGGACTATCGTCCTTTAAGGATATTCCTGAAAAGGACTATCGTCCTTTAAGGATATTCCTGAAAAGGACTATCGTCCTTAAAGGATATTCCTGAAAAGGACTATCGCCCTTCAAGGATATTCCTGAAAAGGACTATCGTCCTTTAAGGATATTCCTGAAAAGGACTATCGTCCTTAAAGGATATTCCTGAAAAGGACTATAGCCCTTCAAGGATATTCCTGAAAAGGACTATCATCCTTTAAGGATATTCCTGAAAACGAATATCGTCCTTCAAACATAGTCCTGAAAAGGACTATTGTCCTTTAAGGTTATTCCTGAAAAGGACTATCGTCCTTCAAACATAGTCCTAAACGACTATTGTCCTTCAAGGATATTCCTGAACAGGACTATAGCCCTTCAAGGATATTCCTGAAAAGGACTATCATCCTTTAAGGATATTCCTGAAAAGGACTATCGCCCTTCAAGGATATTCCTGAAAAGGACTATCATCCTTAAAGGATATTCCTGAAAAGGACTATCGTCCTTCAAACATAGTCCTGAAAAAGACTATCGTCCTTCGAGGATATTCCTGAACAGGACTATCGTCCTCCAAGGATATTCCTACAGGACTATCGTCCTTAAAGGATATTCCTGAAAAGGACTATAGCCCTTCAAGGATATTCCTGAAAAGGACTATCATCCTTTAAGGATATTCCTGAAAACGAATATCGTCCTTCAAACATAGTCCTGAAAAGGACTATTGTCCTTTAAGGTTATTCCTGAAAAGGACTATCGTCCTTCAAACATAGTCCTAAACGACTATTGTCCTTCAAGGATATTCCTGAACAGGACTATAGCCCTTCAAGGATATTCCTGAAAAGGACTATCGCCCTTCAAGGATATTCCTGAAAAGGACTATCGTCCTTCAAACATAGTCCTAAAAAGGACTATCGTCCTTTAAGGATATTCCTGAAAAGTCTATCAAACTTTAAGGATGTTCCTAAAAAGGACTATCGTCCTTAAAGGATATTCCTGAAAAGGACTATCGTCCTTTAAGGATATTCCTGAAAAGGACTATCGTCCTTTAAGGATATTCCTGAAAAGGACTATCGTCCTTTAAGGATATTCCTGAATAAGACTATCATCCTTTAAGGATATTCCTGAAAAGGACTATCGTCCTTCAAACATAGTCCTGAAAAGGACTATGGTCCTTAAAGGATATACCTAAAAAGGACTATCGTCCTCCAAGGATTTTCCTGAAAAGGACTATCGTCCTTAAAGGATATTCCTGAAAAGGACTATCGTCCTTCAAACATAGTCCTGAAAGGACTATTGTCCTTCAAGGATATTCATGAACAGGACTATCGTCCTTTAAGGATATTCCTCAAAAGGACTATAGCCCTTCAAGGATATTCCTGAAAAGGACTATCGCCCTTCAAGGATATTCCTGAAAAGGACTATCGTCCTATAAGGAGATTCCTGAAAAGGACTATCGTCCTTAAAGGATATTCCTGAAAAGGACTATCGTCCTATAAGGAGATTCCTGAAAAGGACTATCGTCCTTAAAGGATATTCCTGAAAAGGACTATCGCCCTTCAAGGATATTCCTGAAAAGGACTATCATCCTTAAAGGATATTCCTGAAAAGGACTATCGTCCTTTAAGGATATTCCTGAATAGGACTATCATCCTTTAAGGATATTCCTGAAAAGGACTATCGTCCTTCAAACATAGTCCTGAAAAGGACTATTGTCCTTCAAGGATATTCCTAAAAAGGACTATCGTCCTTAAAGGATATTCCTGAAAACAACTATAGCCCTTCAAAGATATTCCTGAAAAGGACTATCATACTTTAAGGATATTCCTGAAAAGGACTATCGCCCTTCAAGGATATTCCTGAAAAGAACTATCGTTCTTCAAACATAGTCCTGAAAAGGATTATCATCCTTTAAGGATATTCCTGAAAAGGACTATCGTCCTTCAAACATAGTCCTGAAAAGGACTATGGTCCTTAAAGGATATACCTAAAAAGGACTATCGTCCTCCAAGGATATTCCTGAAAAGGACTATCGTCCTTAAAGGATATTCCTGAAAAGGACTATCGTCCTTCAAACATAGTCCTGAAAGGACTATTGTCCTTCAAGGATATTCATGAACAGGACTATCGTCCTTTAAGGATATTCCTCAAAAGGACTATAGCCCTTCAAGGATATTCCTGAAAAGGACTATCGCCCTTCAAGGATATTCCTGAAAAGGACTATCATCCTTTAAGGATATTCCTGAAAAGGACTATCGCCCTTCAAGGATATTCCTGAAAAGGACTATCATCCTTAAAGGATATTCCTGAAAAGGACTATCGTCCTTCAAACATAGTCCTGAAAAAGACTATCGTCCTTCTAGGATATTCCTGAACAGGACTATCGTCCTCCAAGGATATTCCTACAGGACTATCGTCCTTAAAGGATATTCCTGAAAAGGACTATAGCCCTTCAAGGATATTCCTGAAAAGGACTATCATCCTTTAAGGATATTCCTGAAAACGAATATCGTCCTTCAAACATAGTCCTGAAAAGGACTATTGTCCTTTAAGGTTATTCCTGAAAAGGACTATCGTCCTTCAAACATAGTCCTAAACGACTATTGTCCTTCAAGGATATTCCTGAACAGGACTATAGCCCTTCAAGGATATTCCTGAAAAGGACTATCGTCCTTAAAGGATATTCCTGAAAAGGACTATCGTCCTATAAGGAGATTCCTGAAAAGGACTATCGCCCTTCAAGGATATTCCTGAAAAGGACTATCGTCCTTCAAACATAGTCCTAAAAAGGACTATCGTCCTTTAAGGATATTCCTGAAAAGTCTATCAAACTTTAAGGATGTTCCTTAAAAGGACTATCGTCCTTAAAGGATATTCCTGAAAAGGACTATCGTCCTTTAAGGATATTCCTGAAAAGGACTATCGTCCTTTAAGGATATTCCTGAAAAGGACTATCGTCCTTTAAGGATATTCCTGAATAAGACTATCATCCTTTAAGGATATTCCTGAAAAGGACTATCGTCCTTAAAGGATATACCTGAAAACAACTATAGCCCTTCAAGGATATTCCTGAAAAGGACTATCATACTTTAAGGATATTCCTGAAAAGGACTATCGCCCTTCAAGGATATTCCTGAAAAGAACTATCGTTCTTCAAACATAGTCCTGAAAAGGACTATCGTCCTTTAAGGATATTCCTGAAAAGGAGTATCGCCCTTCAAGGATATTCCTGAAAAGGACTATCGCCCTTCAAGGATATTCCTGAAAAGGACTATCGTCCTTAAAGGATATTCCTGAAAAGGACTATCGTCCTATAAGGAGATTCCTGAAAAGGACTATCGTCCTTAAAGGATATTCCTGAAAAGGACTATCGCCCTTCAAGGATATTCCTGAAAAGGACTATCATCCTTAAAGGATATTCCTGAAAAGGACTATCGTCCTTTAAGGATATTCCTGAATAGGACTATCATCCTTTAAGGATATTCCTGAAAAGGACTATCGTCCTTCAAACATAGTCCTGAAAAGGACTAATGTCCTTCAAGGATATTCCTAAAAAGGACTATCGCCCTTCAAGGATATTCCTGAAAAGGACTATCGTCCTTAAAGGATATTCCTGAAAAGGACTATCGTCCTATAAGGAGATTCCTGAAAAGGACTATCGCCCTTCAAGGATATTCCTGAAAAGGACTATCGTCCTTCAAACATAGTCCTAAAAAGGACTATCGTCCTTTAAGGATATTCCTGAAAAGGACTATCGTCCTTTAAAGATATTCCTGAAAAGGACTGTCGTCCTTTAAGGATATTCCTGAAAAGGACTATAGCCCTTCAAGGATATTCCTGAAAAGGACTATCGCCCTTCAAGGATATTCCTGAAAAGGACTATCGTCCTGTAAGGATATTCCTGAAAAGGACTATCGTCCTTCAAACATAGTCCTGAAAAGGACTATTGTCCTTCAAGGATATTCCTAAAAAGGACTATCGTCCTTAAAGGATATTCCTGAAAACAACTATAGCCCTTCAAGGATATTCCTGAAAAGGACTATCGCCCTTCAAGGATATTCCTGAAAAGGACTATC
Source organism: Leucoptera coffeella (assembly GCA_030578115.1). Taxonomy (NCBI): domain Eukaryota; kingdom Metazoa; phylum Arthropoda; class Insecta; order Lepidoptera; family Lyonetiidae; genus Leucoptera; species Leucoptera coffeella. The sequence continues at coordinate 32,000 of JAMBLF010001081.1, forward strand.
GTCCTTAAAGGATATTCCTGAAAAGGACTATCGCCCTTCAAGGATATTCCTGAAAAGGACTATCGTCCTTTAAGGATATTCCTGAAAAGGACTATCGTCCTTAAAGGATATTCCTGAAAAGGACTATAGCCCTTCAAGGATATTCCTGAAAAGGACTATCATCCTTTAAGGATATTCCTGAAAACGAATATCGTCCTTCAAACATAGTCCTGAAAAGGACTATTGTCCTTTAAGGTTATTCCTGAAAAGGACTATCGTCCTTCAAACATAGTCCTCAACGACTATTGTCCTTCAAGGATATTCCTGAACAGGACTATAGCTCTTCAAGGATATTCCTGAAAAGGACTATCATCCTTTAAGGATATCCCTGAAAAGGACTATCGTCCTTCAAACATAGTCCTGAAAAGGACTATTGTCCCCTCAAAGATATTCCTGAAAAGAACTATCGTTCTTCAAACATAGTCCTGAAAAGGACTATCGTCCTTTAAGGATATTCCTGAAAAGGAGTATCGCCCTTCAAGTATATTCCTGAAAAGGACTATCGCCCTTCAAGGATATTCCTGAAAAGGACTATCGTCCTTAAAGGATATTCCTGAAAAGGACTATAGCCCTTCAAGGATATTCCTGAAAAGGACTATCGCCCTTCAAGGATATTCCTGAAAAGGACTATCATCCTTTAAGGATATTCCTGAAAAGGACTATCGCCCTTCAAGGATATTCCTGAAAAGGACTATCGTCCTTAAAGGATATTCCTGAAAAGGACTATCGTCCTATAAGGAGATTCCTGAAAAGGACTATCGCCCTTCAAGGATATTCCTGAAAAGGACTATCGTCCTTCAAACATAGTCCTAAAAAGGACTATCGTCCTTTAAGGATATTCCTGAAAAGTCTATCAAACTTTAAGGATATTCCTAAAAAGGACTATCGTCCTTAAAGGATATTCCTGAAAAGGACTATCGTCCATTAAGGATATTCTTAAAAAGGACTATCGTCCTTAAAGGATATTCCTGAAAAAGACTATCGTCCTTTAAGAATATTCCTGAAAAGGACTATCGTGCTTTAAGGATATTCCTGAAAAGGACTATCGTCCTTAAAGGATATTCCTGAAAAGGACTATAGCCCTTTAAGGATATTCCTGAAAAGGACTATCATCCTTTAAGGATATTCCTGAAAAGGACTTTCGTCCTTCAAACATAGTCCTGAAAAGGACTATTGTCCCCTCAAAGATATTCCTGAAAAGAACTATCGTTCTTCAAGTGTGCATCTGGATTGAGGGCCACTTTTTCAAATATTGGACAATCGAAATGAAACTCACAGGGCATTTAGTAAAGAATTAGTAAAAACTATAGCACCTATTCTTAAATTTCTTAAACTTGAAACAAAAAAGTTATTGTCAAAAAACTGTGGCCCTCAATCCTGATGCCAGCATTTTCTAGATCTCGGAAAGTACGAATCCTGGGATAATGCTGTTTATTCGAGGATTTAGTAAAGAATTTCTTAAAAAAATTAAGAAAAACTCAAATCTCAAAAATGCGTTTAATATAGGTTTAGGGCGATTTTGCTATGGCCCTCAGTTCAGAGGTCGCTGACTTTTGGAATCATCAAAAAATGAACATTTCTATACAAAAAGACTAATGTTACTTATATTATCTTGAAGCTCCATGGCTCAATGAATTAGTAATGAAGAAATAAAGATACAAAAGCGAATAGTTTAAGAGAAAATGAAATTTGAATTTTCATCTGACGTACAAACTGAGAGCCCTAAACTTTCGACGATATTGACTAAACTAAGCCATCTACACTAGCGTACATAAGGATGACTAATTTTACTAATTTTTTACTAAATCCGTGCAATATTTACATGCCTCTAAATATCACACTTTAAGAGGAAAATGATTTTGAATATTTATATAGGAGAAAATTCTGTAGGGTGACTATGTTATGTGTAAATAAAATATGTATATGCAAGTATTTGACGTGTTCTTGTAGTATATTGTAGCACAGATGGATAATTGGGGGTTTATTACGCCTAAATATCCCATTCTAGCAGGGACGAAAAAAGAATGCTAGACTGCAGCCGATATCCCTGGCATGTTGACTGAGGGGCTGGGTATAAATGCAATTTATTTGACGACCTCCGTGGCGCGATTGGTTAACCACCTGAACGCCAATCGTGACGCTGCATTGTGTGAATATCTTTCTTTTTCATTTATTCATTGTGTGATATTGTGTGAATATCAGGCCATAGAATTTGTAAATAATTATTGTTTTTATTACTTCAGACTAGTTACAAGAAATTTTGTTTTTGAATATGGTATTTTATATTTCAACCTTTCTGTAAATTCGACGTAGCTCATTCATTGATGGATTGATTCTGTATCAATGAGTACGAATTTCAAAGCCTGGAACATGTACTATTATGGAAATTAAATTTTATATTTGATTGTTTGTGTTGTATTGTGATTGGATAACTTGTGCTCCGCAATTGTAAAGATGATTACTCGAACCTAGTCACGAAAGTGTCTGTATACTTTTATATAGTTTACTATTAATTTATTTGGTGATTCCGGTTTATGCGGCGTTACAGATAGTGTGTTGTATTGTAGCTAATATCTTTGAATGTGGTTATTGTCAATAAAGTGCTAATAATCTATGTTTATATTTTATTAATAACATTTCTATTTATTTTTACGCAACAAATAAAACCGTAACATATTCGTCATATACCTTGTACATACCCTCAAAGACATGATAATATTTCATAGGTCAATTTTTAGCATACATAAATATTAGGGTTGTAATTGACACATTACAGAACACAATATTTGAAGTTTTCACATTGACTTTCAAAGAATACATGAATAAATAGACGATTGTCACACTGATTCTACTTTCAAACGGACTGATCACTATCTCCACCATAGATAAGTGTTTGATGACTTTGCGTAGGCAATTTAATCTCCAATCCTAGCTACTTTGGTTCATATGTATCTTTGTATTTGGTTCGGGACGTCGAATACTTTTTTATATTTACACATAACATAGTCACCCTACAGAATTTTCTCCTATATAAATATTCAAAATCATTTTCCTCTTAAAGTGTGATATTTAGAGGCATGTAAATATTGCACGGATTTAGTAAAAAAATAGTAAAATTAGTCATCCTTATGTACGCTAGTGTAGATGGCTTAGTTTAGTCAATATCGTCGAAAGTTTAGGGCTCTCAGTTTGTACGTCAGATGAAAATTCAAATTTCATTTTCTCTTAAACTATTCGCTTTTGTATCGTTATTTCTTCATTACTAATTCATTGAGCCATGGAGCTTCAAGATAATATAAGTTACATTAGTCTTTTTGTATAGAAATGTTCATTTTTTGATGATTCCAAAAGTCAGCGACCTCTGAACTGAGGGCCATAGCAAAATCGCCCTAAACCTATATTAAACGCATTTTTGAGATTTGAGTTTTTCTTAATTTTTTTAAGAAATTCTTTACTAAATCCTCGAATAAACAGCATTATCCCAGGATTCGTACTTTCCGAGATCTAGAAAATGCTGGCATCAGGATTGAGGGCCACAGTTTTTTGACAATAACTTTTTTGTTTCAAGTTTAAGAAATTTAAGAATAGATGCTATAGTTTTTACTAATTCTTTACTAAATGCCCTGTGAGTTTCATTTCGATTGTCCAATATTTGAAAAAGTGGCCCTCAATCCAGATGCACACGTTCTTCAAACATAGTCCTGAAAAGGACTATCGTCCTTTAAGGATATTCCTGAAAAGGAGTATCGCCCTTCAAGGATATTCCTGAAAAGGACTATCGCCCTTCAAGGATATTCCTGAAAAGGACTATCGTCTTTAAAGGATATTCCTGAAAAGGACTATCGCCCTTCAAGGATATTCCTGAAAAGGACTATCGTCCTTCAAACATAGTCCTAAAAAGGACTATCGTCCTTTAAGGATATTCCTGAAAAGTCTATCAAACTTTAAGGATATTCCTAAAAAGGACTATCGTCCTTAAAGGATATTCCTGAAAAGGACTATCGTCCTTTAAGGATATTCCTAAAAAGGACTATCGTCCTTAAAGGATATTCCTGAAAAGGACTATCGTCCTTTAAGGATATTCCTGAAAAGGACTATCGTCCTTTAAGGATATTCCTGAAAAGGACTATAGCCCTTCCAGGATATTCCTGAAAAGGACTATAGCCCTTTAAGGATATTCCTGAATAGGACTATCATCCTTTAAGGATATTCCTGAAAAGGCCTATCGTCCTTAAAGGATATTCCTGAAAACAACTATAGCCCTTCAAGGATATTTCTGAAAAGGACTATCGCCTTTCAAGGATATTTCTGAAAAGGACTATCGTCCTTTAAGGATATTCCTGAAAAGGATTATCATCCTTTAAGGATATTCCTGAAAAGGACTATCGTCCTTTAAGGATATTCCTGAAAAGGACTATGGTTCTTAAAGGATATACCTAAAAAGGACTATCGTCCTCCAAGGATATTCCTGAAAAGGACTATCGTCCTTAAAGGATATTCCTGAAAAGGACTATCGTCCTTCAAACATAGTCCTGAAAAGGACTATTGTATTTCAAGGATATTCCTGAACAGGACTATCGTCCTTTAAGGATATTCCTCAAAAGGACTATCGTCCTTAAAGGATATTCCTGAAAAGGACTATCGTCCTTCAAACATAGTCCTGAAAAGGACTATTGTCCTTCAAGGATATTCCTGAACAGGACTATCGTCCTTTAAGGATATTCCTCAAAAGGACTATCGTCCTTAAAGGATATTCCTGAAAAGGACTATCGCCCTTCAAGGATATTCCTGAAAAGGTTTATCATCCTTTAAGGATATTCCTGAAAAGGACTATCGCCCTTCAAGGATATTCCTGAAAAGGACTATCGTCCTTCAAACATAGTCCTGAAAAGGACTATCGTCCTTCGAGGATATTCCTGAACAGGACTATCGTCCTTCAAGGATATTCCTGAAAAGGACTTAAGTCCTTGAAGGATATTCCTGAAAAGGAATGTCGTCCTTCAATAATATTCCTGAAAAGGACTATCGTCCTTCAATAATATTCCTGAACAGGACTATCGTCCTTCAAACATAGTCCTGAAAAGGACTATTGTCCTTCAAGGATTTTCCTGAACAGGACTATCATCCTTCAAGGATATATCTGAAAAGGACTATCGTCCTCCAAGGATATTCCATTAAAGAACTATCCTCCTTCAAGGATATTCCTGAAAAGGACTATTGTCCTTCAAGGATATTCCTGAAAAGAACTATCGTCCTTCAAGGATATTCCTGAAATGGACTATCGTCCTTCAAGGATATTCCTGAAAAGGACTATGATCCTCCAAGAATATTCCTGACGAGGACTTTAGTCCTTGAAGGATATTCCTGAAAAGGACAATCATCCTTTAAGGATATTCCTGAAAAGGACTTTTGTCCTCCAAGGATATTCCTGTACAGGACTATCATCCTGTAAGGATATTCCTGAATAGGACTATCGTCCTTCGAGCATATTCTTAAAAGGGACTATCGTCCTGCAAGTATATTCCTGAAAAGGACTATCTTCCTTCAAGGATATTCCTGAAAAGGACCTTTGAGGATATTCCTATGATCTATCTATTGTCACTAAATAGTTACTTTCAGGAGGATCCTTGTAAGTTAATTGTAATTTTCAGGAGGATCCTTATCGTCCTTCAAGGACATTCCTGAAAAGGACTATCATCCTTCAAGGATATTCCTGAAAAGGACTATCATCCTTCAAGGATATTCCTGTAAAGGACTATCATCCTTCAAGGATATTCCTGAAAAGGACTATCATCCTTCAAGGATATTCCTGTAAAGGACTATCATCCTTCAAGGATATTCCTGAAAAGGACTATCATCCTTCAAGGATATTCCTGAAAAGGACTGTCGTCCTTTAAACATAGTCCTCAAAAGGACGGACTATCGTCCTTCAAGAATATTCCTGTAAAGGACTATCATCCTTCAAGGATATTCCTGAAAAGGACTTATTGTCCTTCAAGGATATTCCTAAAAAGGAATGTCGTCCTTCAAACATAGCCCTCAAAAAGACTATCGTACTTCAAGGATATTCCTTAAAAAGACTATCGTCCTTCAAGGATATTCCTGAAATGGACTATCGTCCTCCAAGGATATTCCTGAAAAGCACTATCCTCCTTCGAGGATATTCCTGAAAACGATTGTCGTCCTTCAATAATATTCCTAAAAAGGAATGTCGTCCTTCAAACATAGTCCTTAAAAGGACTATCGCCCTTCAAACATAGTCCTAAAAAGGACTATTGTCCTTCAAGGATATTCCTGAAAAGGACTATCGTCCTTCAAGGATATTCCTAAAAGGGACTATCGTCCCTATATCACCCATCAAACTTGTTTTGATGGGTGACATGAACATTAATTTTGATGACGTGCATGACCGAAACCGCAAACTTTTGACTGACTTTCTGACTATTCTAAAGCTAACGCAGCATGTCAATAAACCGACTCACTTTACTGATCATTCGGAAAGTACAATAGACTTGATAATGACTGACGCACTGGTACATTCCGTTGACGTGCGGCGCAGCCCTGACTAGGCAGACATGCCTTTGTTGTGGCTGAGCTTAGCGTGAGGCGGAGTAAACCAGTGCAAAGACGCGTTATGTACCGACCGCTAAAAGACATTGACTTTGACAAATTTAATAATGACTTAAATGACATAGACTGGACATTTATGATGAAACTTGACGTTGTTGATGACATGGTAGCTCTTTTGACTGATAATATGACAAGACTATTTGACAAACACGCCCCCGTCAGGAGCATTTTGGTGAAGGACGCTCCTAAGCCTTGGTTGACGAGCACTGTACTGCTTATGATGCGGCTACGCGACAATGCTTACAAGCGTTTTAAGCGTACTGGAATCGAGGCACATAAGCAGTACTATAGGGACCTGAAACGACTTGTCGTTCAGGCTCTATGCTCTGAAAAACAGGCTTTTTTTGAAAAGACTATTAATGACAAGACGAATTCCAAGACCATGTGGAAAGACTTAAAAAAGATAATTTTGACTGACAATGACAAGACTGACTTACCACCTCATTTTGACGATCCTGACATGATTAATGGGCATTTCCTGAACATTCCAGGAAATGCAGACATAAATATTAGTGACTTGACTTACTTTGAATATCACCGGTTTGGTTCTTCGTCATTCTCGCTGGAGCCAGTTTCGGCTGAAGCGGTGACTAAGATTGTTTCAGCAATCAGGACGAAGGCCAAGGGTGTTGACGACATTGACATTGACATGCTGTTATTGACTTTGCCGACGACTATTGACGTATTGACAGCGATTGTGAACAGGAGCCTCAGCACTGGTATCTTTCCAACTAGTTGGAAGGCTGCCAGGGTCCTGCCGTTGCCGAAAATACCTAACCCGACTGAAATATCCCACCTTCGTCCCATAAGTATCCTTCCATGTGTGTCAAAGATAGTGGAGAGGGTTGTGAGTATTCAGCTTACGAAATATCTAGAAGAAAACGGTATTTTGCCCGAGTATCAATCGGGATTCCGGAAGGGCCGCTCTACTGCGACCGCCTTGGCGAATGTGGTCGACGACGTTCTGCAGGCCCAGGGCGATGGCATGAGCACCCTAATGGTATTACTCGATTTTTCTAAAGCTTTCGATAGTCTGAGCTTACCCTTGCTATTATCCAAGATGACGTATTATGGATTTTCTACCGGTGCTGTGAAGTGGTTCGATAGTTATTTATCTCACCGAACGCAAGTCGTTGGGTTGCGGGGGATGGACGGTGGAGCTCGGTGGTCTTCACCTCGTGTGTTGACGAGGGGAGTGCCGCAGGGTTCTATCTTAGGTCCTCTGCTTTTTATACTGTATAGCGCGGATGTTGTTAGCAGTATCGAAAGCAGTCGATATCATCTCTACGCTGATGATTTGCAGCTGTATGCGTCCGCCAAACCTTCGGAGATGTCGGAATGCATACGGAGCATTAATTCTGAACTTGAACGAATTGCGTGTTGGTCTGATAGAAATGGTCTTGCACTGAACCCTTCCAAGTCTAAGCTTTTAGTTCTTGGAAGCCGGTCGCAAATTCGGAATACGGTGGATGTCTTGTCGGCCAATGGTGTATCTATCAGGGGAAACGTCATAGAAAGGGTAGAGGAGGTCAGGAACCTGGGCCTACTGATGGACAGTGGGCTTCGTTTTGAGAAGCATGTCCTCAGTATGGTTGGGAACTGCTTCTACCGTTTAAAGGTGCTCTACAATATCCGCGAATATCTCAGTGTAGACTTGCGTGTCTATCTGAGTGAAGCGTTGATATTGTCGAGGCTGAACTACTGTGATGTTGTCTATGGTAGCTGCATACTTGGCCGAACTAGGAAATTGATACAGCGGGTGCAAAACGCATGCGCCCGTTTTTGCTTTAATATACCTCGCCGTTCCCACGTCACTCCGTACTTGAACGACGCTAACTTGCTGAACATGCAGTCCCGTAGGCGGCTGCACCTTGCAACGCTGTTGTTTGGTGTCATTCGGTCGGAGGGCCCGTCTTACTTGTATAGAAAGCTCAAGTGGTCAGTGAATCCACGGCACTTTAAGATTAGGGCTGCTTTGCCGGTGCACCATTCGGCAGCGTTTCGGGGATGTTTCAAGTTTGCGGCGTCCAAGTGCTGGAATGATATACCGCCACCTATCCGCGATGTTTTTTCTAGGGGAGTCTTCAACCGTAGGTTCAAGGCTTATCTTCTGGAGAAACAGAAATCCATCCCCTAAATCCTGTCAATGATCTTACCTTGTGTTTACAAATACCAAATTTCTATAATTGTATCAGATATTGTATAAATTCATTTATTGGATGTATTTACATATTTAAGCTTGTGTACAGAGATCTATGTATGTGTATATACGTGTTTGCTTGTGTATTATGTTTGTATATATTTTAATAAATATGTTTTACTTTTATACGTATTTAATTATACAGCGTTTGTTTATCTAAGTATAGTATCTATATATATAATTTAATTTTGTACCTATTATTAATCGTGTGTACTATTTCGTAGGAGTTTTTATACTAAATTATATAATTTTTAACATCTAAGTACGTTTACCAGTTTTTTAATTATTATTTTTTATCATTATCATTGTATGTATGTACTATGTGTATGTATGTGTGTATATATGTATGTATAGTATATATGATTTTCAGCTAGTGACAGACTTAGGTTTGGGTGCTGTCGGAGGATCAGTGATGCAGCTTAGCTGCATCAAATACTGAGACAGCACCTTTTCACTGCATCAAGTGCCTACTTCTTATATGTACGAGTATTGTTGTTGTATCAAAGTGTGTATAAATAGTGTTATGTCAAAATGTATATGTGTAGCAGTGAATAAATGTTTTTCTTTCTTTCTTTCTTTCCTTCAAGGATATTCCTGAAAAGGAATGTCGTTCTTCAAACATAGTCCTGGAAAGGACTATCGTCCTTCAAGTATATTCCTGAAAAGGACTATCATCCTTTAAACATAGTCCTGAAAAGGACTATCGTCCTTCAAGGATATTCCTGAAAAGGACTGTCGTCCTTTAAACATAGTCCTCTAAAGGACTATCGTCCTTCAAGGATATTCCTGTAAAGGACTATGGTCCTCCAAGAATATTCCTGAAAAGGACATTCGTCCTTCAAGGATATTCCTGAAAAGGACTATCGTCCTGCAAGGATATTCCTGAAAAGGAATGTCGTCCTTCAAACATAGTCCTGGAAAGTACTATCGTCCTTCAAATATATTCCTGAAAAGGACTATCATCCTTCAAGGATATTCCTGAAAAGGACAATCATCCTTCAAGGATATTCCTGAAAAGGACTGTCGTCCTTTAAACATAGTCCTGAAAAGGACTATCGTCCTTCAAGGATATTCCTGAAAAGGACCTTTGAGGACATTCCTATGATCTATCTATTGTCACTAAATAGTTACTTTCAGGAGGATCCTTGTAAGTTAATTGTAATTTTCAGGACGATCCTTCTTACAAAATTGTAATTTTCAGGAGATCCTTGTTAGTAAATTGTTACTTTCAGTACGATCCTTGTCACTAAATTGTAACTTCAGGATGATCCTTGTAAGTTAATTGTAATTTTCAGGAAGATCCTTCTTACAAAATTGTAATTTTCAGGAGATCCTTGTTAGTAAATTGTAACTTTCAGTACGATCCTTGTCACTAAATTGTAACTTCAGGATGATCCTTGTAAGTTAATTGTAATTTTCAGGACGATCCTTCTTACAAAATTGTAATTTTCAGGAGATCCTTGTTAGTAAATTGTTACTTTCAGTACGATCCTTGTCACTAAATTGTAACTTCAGGATGATCCTTGTAAGTTAATTGTAATTTTCAGGAAGATCCTTCTTACAAAATTGTAATTTTCAGGAGATCCTTGTTAGTAAATTGTAACTTTCAGTACGATCCTTGTCACTAAATTGTAACTTCAGGATGATCCTTGTAAGTTAATTGTAATTTTCAGGAAGATCCTTCTTACAAAATTGTAATTTTCAGGAGATCCTTGTTAGTAAATTGTAACTTTCAGTACGATCCTTGTCACTAAATTGTAACTTCAGGATGATCCTTGTAAGTTAATTGTAATTTTCAGGAAGATCCTTCTTACAAAATTGTAATTTTCAGGAGATCCTTGTTAGTAAATTGTAACTTTCAGTACGATCCTTGTCACTAAATTGTAACTTCAGGATGATCCTTGTAAGTTAATTGTAATTTTCAGGAAGATCCTTCTTACAAAATTGTAATTTTCAGGAGATCCTTGTTAGTAAATTGTTACTTTCAGTACGATCCTTGTCACTAAATTGTAACTTCAGGATGATCCTTGTAAGTTAATTGTAACTTTCAGGAAGATCCTTCTTACAAAGTTGTAATTTTCAGGAGATCCTTGTTAGTTAATTGTTACTTTCAGTACGATCCTTGTCACTAAATTGTAACTTCAGGATGATCCTTGTAAGTTAATTGTAATTTTCAGGAAGATCCTTCTTACAAAATTGTAATTTTCAGGAGATCCTTGTTAGTAAATTGTAACTTTCAGGAAGATCCTTGTTAGTAAATTGTAACTTTCAGGAAGATCCTTGTTAGTAAATTGTAACTTTCAGGAAGATCCTTCTTACAAAGTTGTAATTTTCAGGAGATCCTTGTTAGTAAATTGTTACTTTCAGTACGATCCTTGTCACTAAATTGTAACTTCAGGATGATCCTTGTAAGTTAATTGTAATTTTCAGGAAGATCCTTCTTACAAAATTGTAATTTTCAGGAGATCCTTGTTAGTAAATTGTTACTTTCAGTACGATCCTTGTCACTAAATTGTAACTTCAGGAAGATCCTTGTTAGTAAATTGTAACTTTCAGGAAGATCCTTCTTACAAAGTTGTAATTTTCAGGAGATCCTTGTTAGTAAATTGTTACTTTCAGTACGATCCTTGTCACTAAATTGTAACTTTCAGGAAGATCCTTGTTAGTAAATTGTAACTTTCAGGACAATCATTGTCAATAAGCTTGTCGGAAGCTTTGAAGGACGACAGTCCTTTTCAGGAATATCCTTGACGGACGATAGTCCTTTTCAGGAATATCCTTTAAGGACCATAGTCATTTTCAGGAATATCCTTGAAGGACGATAGTTCTGTTCAGGAATATCCTTGAAGGACGATAGTCCTGTTCAGGAATATCCTTGAAGGACGATAGTCCTTTTCAGGAATATCCTTGAAGAATCATAGTCCTTTTCAGTAATATCCTTGAAGAATGATAGTCCTTTCCAGGAATATCCTTGAAGGACGATAGACCTTTTATGAAATATCATTGAAGGACAATAGTCCTTTTCAGGAATATTCTTGAAAGACGATAGTTCATTTCAGGAATATCCTTGAAGGTCGATAGTCCTTTACAGGAATATCCTCGTAGGACGATAGTCCTTTTCAGGACTATGTTTGAAGGACAATATTCCTTTTCAGGAATATATTTTGAAGAATCATAGTCCTTTTCAGTAATATCCTTGAAGAATGATAGTCCTTTCCAGGAATATCCTTGAACGCCGATAGACCTTTTATGAAATATCATTGAAGGACAATAGTCCTTTTCAGGAATATTCTTGAAAGACGATAGTTCATTTCAGGAATATCCTTGAAGAATCATAGTCCTTTTCAGTAATATCCTTGAAGAATGATAGTCCTTTCCAGGAATATCCTTGAAGGACGATAGACCTTTTATGAAATATCATTGAAGGACAATAGTCCTTTTCAGGAATATTCTTGAAAGACGATAGTCCATTTCAGGAATATCCTTGAAGGTCGATAGTCCTTTACAGGAATATCCTCGTAGGACGATAGTCCTTTTCAGGACTATGTTTGAAGGACAATATTCCTTTTCAGGAATATATTTTGAAGGACGATAGTCCTGTTCAGGAATATCCTTGAAGGACGATAGTCCTTTTCAGGAATATCCTTGAAGAATCATAGTCCTTTTCAATAACATCCTTGAAGAATGATAGTCCTTTCCAGGAATATCCTTGAAGGACGATAGACCTTTTATGAAATAATAATAATAATAATAATAATAATAATAATAATATCTTTATTGAGACAACCACATCAATTATTACATACAATATTCAACATTTACAATAAAATTCAAAGACAATAATTAGATTACATAACACACAACACATAAAATTACATTTCATTCAATTAAATTACATTTCAAATATGGTATTACACAGCTAGTTGTGGTAATCTCAAAAGGAGTCCAGCTCGGCGGTTGTCTATAGAGCGCTTAAGGCTCCACAGAGCCGCCGATTTTCAGCTGGCAGCCCACAGAGGGTAGATTTATAATTTTACGTAAAATAAACATACTTGCGATAATGAAAATAAAAGCGAAATATTAAAATGTATATAAGAGTGAATAAGTGAGAAGTGTGAATATTACATGAAATAAGTACATAAATAGCGTAGTAGTGTTATAGTGTAGTAGTAGTGTTAGAGGCGAGGGTGACTTTCACTACGGCAATCCTTGTTGTTTCATCAACAGAATATTTTGAAATTTCAGTTTAAAGGTGAGTTTATTTTGTAACTGTCGTAGGGGGGGCGGGATATTATTCCAACATTTGGTCGCTGCATAGTGAAAACCACCCTCGAAAGCCGCTGTGTGATGTTTGTGTAGTTCAAGAGGAGCCCTCGCCACTCTCTGTGCACAGGTGCGACCGCTTCGTGCGAACTTGAGCCTTTCGAACAGGTAAGGCGGCTCCCGGTACTTCATAATATCGAATACCAGACAGGCAAGATGCAGCCGTCGTCGGGACTCCATCCTTAGCATATTTGCTTCATTCAAAAAAGGCGTTACGTGAGCTCGACGCGGCACGTTGAAGCAATATCTGCAACAAGCGTTCTGCACTCTCTGCACAGCCCTCGCAGTATCGGCAGTGATACGAGGCCCGTAGACCACGTCGCTGTAGTTGAGCTTAGATAGCACGAGTGCCTCGCAGAGGGCCACCCGGGAACTCACGGAGAGCATATCACGCACAGAGTATAAGAGCTTCAAACGATAGAAACAGCACGATATCGTCCCTACTATATGTGACTCAAAACGCAGCCGCTCATCGAACAGCACGCCTAAATTCCTTGCCTCAGATACCCGTTCAAGCGGATTGTCCCCGATCCTAACAACCGGAGCAACAGCCCCCATGGCATTAAGCTGCGACCGACTACCCAGCATCATGAGCTTGGACTTCGCCGAGTTGAGAACGAGGGCATTCCGGTCAGACCACTCCCGTATCCTTCTCAAGTCTTCGTTCAACCCCGTGATGCTCAAAGCCATTTCTCCCGGAGGCGCAGACATATAGAGCTGCACGTCGTCAGCGTACATATGGTAGCGACAGTTCTGTACCTCGCGTGGCAAATCGGCCGTGTAGATGATGAAAAGAAGAGGCCCCAGGACAGATCCCTGTGGCACACCCCGATCAACATCACACAAACGCGAGTATACGACCGAGCCGTCATCCTGTGTTAACTTAACCATCTGCTTCCTTCCATTTAAGTAACTGTCAAACCAATCAAGTGAACTTAGCCCTACTCCGTAATATTGTAGTTTCGAAAGTAACAATTCTATATTTAATGAGTCAAACGCACGTGAATAATCTAATAAAGTCAAAATAGTTCCCAGTCCCCTATCCTGGTCCGTCAAAATATGGTCGACAACATCCAGTAAAGCCGTAGCCGTTCCCCGTCCCTTCCTAAAACCGGATTGAAATTTAGGAAGGATCCCTTCATGATTTACAAAACTTGAAAGCTGCGTGTATACAATCTTTTCTAAGACCTTAGAAAGGAATGGTAGAATACTGATAGGTCTCAGGTCCTTGAGCGCTGAAGCCTTGTCATGCTTGGGAATCGGAGTTACCAAGGCATGCCTCCATCGGTTTGGAACCTTCCCAGTGGATATTGAGACGTTTATCATGTGTGTTATGACTGAAAGTGTTCGTGGCAGTGTACATATGACCATATCTCTAGTGATGCTATCTACACCCATAGCGTTCGATTTAATCGACATAATGGCCTTTAAAACTGTGTCTTCCGGAACCTCACGTAAGTTAAGCTTGTTTAATCCATATGTTTGCAATGTAAACTTATCAATTTCACTAGTAGGTACACGGTTCGAGCCTGGAGTTTTAAGAAAATGTTTATTAATTTCATCAGCGCTCGTGAATCTATCTGAGATAATATCATGGTTTTGACTAGTGGGAAGTTTTGACTTAATGTTCTTCCAAAAGGATGCATTATCACTCCTGACATGTTGGTTTACAAAGTGATCGAAGTAGGCTCTTTTTTCGCGTTTCACACTCTTAGTCACTAATTTCTTTAAATCCAACCAGTACGCTCTATGACTATCTTTCTTAGTTATTTTGAATCTGGTAAAGGCCTTGTTGCGCAGAGATATCATCAGTTTTATATTGTCAGTTAACCAAGGCGGTGCACGATCAGTTTTAACTCTAATTTTTTTAATCGGAGCATGAATGTTAAACAAAGTTTGCATACAATATTCAAAATAATCAATCATGTCATCAATGTCAGATAATGTCAATAAATGTTCAAAGTTAATATTATATAAATCATAATTAAATAAGTCTATGTCAATGTGTTTCAGTGGTCTGTAAGTTATATACCTAGGAGTTGACTTAGGTTTGGGAAGACAAACGGAAAAGCTGACCATCAAATGTCCATATGAGCCAGTTACATTATATAGATTTATGTCTTTTACACGAGCATTAGTACATACCAGGTCAATTAAGGTCTCATTATCCGATGTCAAGTGCGTTGGCTCTGATATCAGCTGTTTAAGGCCCATATTGCTGAGGAAATCTGTCATTTTTTTTGTGTCCCTATTATTGATAAGAAAATTGATATTGAAGTCCCCCATAAGTATAATAGAATCAAAATGACCAAATGAACTAATAGAATCAGTTAGCGATTCGACGCAAAGATCGACGCTAATCCAATTCGGCCGATAAACCAGCCCAATGACAACTCGCTGCCCCCCCGCACTCGTAGTTAGCCACATCTGCTCCAGGCCATCGCCCACATGGGGCAAACGGCGCACACGCAACCCATCCCGGACAAAGAAAGCCAAGCCTCCTCCCCGTCCCCCTTTCATGGCCGTCGGTCTCGGCAGACTATAGAGCCTATAGCCAGCCACCACTGGTGCCACCGCGTTGCGGCCAGACAACCAGGTCTCACAGATTCCCACCAAGTCAGCCCGATGCAGATTCATGGCAGCTATAAAGTTATCTTGACCTGTGTTCAGTGATCCCGCGTTGTAAAGCGCTAATTTCATAAATTTTATCCTAACAGGCATATTTAATACTTAAAGTCAAAACATAATCAGAATATATAATAATAATAAAAATTAAATTCAAATGTTGTAGCCCAGTAAACAAATTTATTAAAGGAAATAATGTCAAGAGTAAAATTAAATTAAGCATGCACAAAAACAATTCAAATAATTTAGCAAGTCTATGGCGTACATATGTAATGTCAAATTTAATGTCAGATAAAAAAGTATTGTATATGTGGGTAGTATGAAATATTTGTGCAGTGTTATTGTGTTGAATGTGATAGAAGAAAAATAGGATAAAAATAATACTTATATAATTCGTTAGTGATACTATAAAATACATGTTAGTCACCTCAAATGAGCAATTCGAGACCACCACACCAGTAAACAAAAACTGAACATTAATGAAAACGAGGTAAGTAAGTACTAAATAACTAAAACTGTGTACATTGATTGAATTGACAACGTGATGATTATATATTGTTTTTTGTTTCAGAGCTAACGGAGACACAGCCAAAAACCCGAAGCAGATCGGCCTCCGTGCGTAACCGAAGCCGTGGCGAGTCATCCGCCCGCTTCCGCACGAAAATCTTCCCGTCGCGTGTCCATACGTACCGGAATCCTAGTCTGAGCCCCAGCTCACGTGCCCGGCGGAAGATCTGGCGATTGCAGCGAGTCAACCGTTCATTGACGTAGAACCTACGTGGCTTGCCAGGCAGATCAAAGCCCTCGGTGGTAGCACCTCGTCGCACCCTGGCCTGCTGGAGCAGCTGGTCCCGGACGGCGCGGCGCGCCAGCCTGACCACGATCACTCGCGGCTGCGCGGGACCCTCAGCCACCGGGAACACACGGCCAACACGCGCAACGTGCACCACGTCGTGCTCCTGCAGATCGACGCCCAGCTTCGTCCCGACCGCTCTCACCACATGCTGCAACCTCTCGACCCTCGCCTCCGGGATGCCACTAATCTCGACCTCGTTGAGGAGCAGCTCCTGGTCGCGATCGTTGAGGTCCGTCTTCAGCTCCTCCACCGTCTGCACCAGCGCCTGGACCTTCGCAGATGACACCTCCTCGATCCTGCGCTCCAACTGGTCGAATCTATCCGTCAGTGAGTCGATCCGATCGTCACAGGCGGCCAGACGATCCAGCACAGTTGACATGGCCGCAGTGAAGGTGAAATATCATTGAAGGACAATAGTCCTTTTCAGGAATATTCTTGAAAGACGATAGTCCATTTCAGGAATATCCTTGAAGGTCGATAGTCCTTTACATGAATATCCTCGTAGGACGATAATCCTTTTCAGGACTATGTTTGAAGGACAATATTCCTTTTCAGGAATATATTCTGAACGACGATAGTTCTTTTCAGGACTATGTTTGATGGACGATAGTCATTTTCAGGACTATGTTTGAAGGACGATATTCCTTTACAGGAATATCCTTGAAGGACAATAGTCCTTTTTAGGAAAATCCTTGAAGGACGATAGTCCTTTTATGAAATATCATTGAAGGACGATAGTCCTTTTCTGGAATATCCTTGAAGGACTATAGGCTATTCCTGAAAAGGACTATCGTCCTTCAAGGATATTCCTGAAATGGACTATCGTCCTTCGAGGATATTCCTGAAAAGAACTATCGTCCATCAAACGTAGTCCTGAAAAGGACTGTAGTCCTTCAAGGATATTCCTGAAATGGACTATCGTCTTTTAATGATATTCCTGAAAAGGACTATCGTCCTTCAAGTATATTCCTGAAAAGGACCTTTGAGGATATTCCTATGATCTATCTTTTGTCACTAAATAGTTACTTTCAGGAGGATTTTTGTAAGTTTATTGTAATTTTCAGGACGATCCTTGTCACTAAATTGAAATTTTTAGGAAGATCCTAATTAGTAAATTGTAAATTTCGAGATGATCTTTGTCACTAAATTGTAATTTTCAGGTTTATCCTTGTCAGTAGATATTAACTTTCAGGAAGATCCTTGTAACTAGATTGTAACTTTCAGGAAGATCTTTGTAAGTTAATTGTGTAAGTAAATCAGGAAGGTCCTTTTTAGGACATTGTACTTTACTAGATTTACTTTTGTTAGAAATTTGTAGTTTTAGGATGTTCCTTGTGAATAATTATAATTTTCAATATAATGCTTGTTACAAAATTGAAATTTTCAGTAGGTACCATGTTTTGTAAATAAAAAGTAATTTTCAGGTTTGTGTTTTCAAGTAAATGTTAATCTTCAGGATCATTTATGCTTGATAGTTTTTGTTATATTCAGGACCTTGTTTGTAAGTAAATTTACATTGTCAGGACAAAGCCTTTTAGTAAATTTTTAATTTCAAGAGCATGTGTGTAAGTGAATTGTGTTTTACAGAACCATTTTGTAAGTTAATTGTAATTTCCAGGATAATCAGACAACGTCCTGTATCTTAGGACTTTTAGCTAGGTACATAACTGTGACATTATTCTATACTAACCATATGAAATCCAATTATCGGTGTGGGTTATGGCAGTGTAGTCAAAAAATTAAGAAACAAATGCTTGTATTATTTTTGAAATTTCCTTTATTTATATTTCGATTTATACATTAAGTCATACGTCGTTCGTCTCAAATGTGAAATCGAAAGAAACAGTCTTAAACACTTTACAAAAGGTGTGTTTCACATTACTTAAAGAAAAAAATGCGTACATACTTGTACCTTCGATCAATATATATTTACATACTTATAACCGTACAAAAATAAGAATTAATAATTATACGTATAATACCACAATTAAAGATTAAATTAAAACGTTTTCATCCGAGTTACATAAGACGTATAGTTTGCAATTTACATTAAAAATTATAATTTATTTACAAATAGGAATTAAAACGTGAGCTTGTAACGCCATACTTATTTATATATCTTTTAAATTAATTGCTCTATCTATTCATTCATTATATAAAGTGCCAACATGTTATTCAGTAACAGTCATACAATCTTATATTTAAACATAATAATGATTTATTATATAAAACCGTGCATATCTAAGTCTATATTACATTTACGTTCAATCATGTAAATAAGCGGATAATAAGGACGCATATTCTCATAATATATAATAAATACTCCCCGTGGTAAATGTAACAAAATCTTCACGTAAAAGGCATAACTAAAAAAATATTAAAATAAAAAAGCTCAGTTTTATATTTGTAAAACGATTTTTATTCATTTTACAAGAAAATGTGCGTCAGTTAACCCGTTGCCTAAACGGCGGGTAACAAAGGTAATACTTTGTTTATAAAACATACGCTATAAGTCCCGTTTTCTTGTAAAATGTTCCATTTTAATTTACTTTACATGAATATTAAAAGCGTTTTAATACTTTGAGTATCGTATAATGTTTTGACAATACATCAGTTCTTCATACAGCAAAGTAAATTTAATAATTTCTTAGGTATGCCCTTTCGATTAAAAACGGGTAGCATGAGTTTTATTTCTTAAAAACATTGAAGGATAAGTTTGTATATCTACATGGCAACATTACGTATACTTTGCGAATTTCCATTTAGTATAGCAACACTGACTAGTTGAACCAAATATTATAGTGATTGCTGGTAACATTTTTTATATGTGCAAATGGGATTTATTTTGTATGTAAATATACTTATTGAATCTTAATAGACAAATAAATGCTTCATAATTGAACATAATTATATTGAATTGAATAAAATAGTATAAGTCAGGTATTAAAAAATTAATGGCGTCACATTTCAATACGTTAAATTATATAATTACAACTTAAGTGTTAACAAAGCGATTTACTACCTATTCGAAGGGGCGAAAATCGAATTTACAAAGGCTTACACCTAGAGCTAAAATTATCTATGTACACGGCAGTATACCTTAAACTTTTTAGTATTTAGTTAAACTAACTATACATTTTGTAATATACATTGACAGTTATACAAATCCGCCTAAATTATTTGTGATATTTTGTCCACGACACGAAATCTGAAGCTATTAGGCTTACAGAATAGACAACCTCATATGACACAAATTGGCTTTTAGGAATCTAATCACAGATGGCAGTAGCTGTCACCTGGAGCCGGAGCAGAACTACTGAACTAACGCCTGCCTGAGCAAGGTAGATCAGGTCTGCGCCCCGTCTTCAATAGGCCTGAACCTCACGAACCCATCTTGGGTGACGAGCATGGTATTCCCGTCGTTTTCGTGAAGTTCATCTTGTGGTTGCGCGTAAGACGCTTCGTAGGCACAATTCCTTGGAGCCGGTTGAGGATATCCCTCCTGAAAGCCGTACAAGTCTGAGCTCTGCGGTCTTTCTGGGAACCCTGAGTTCTTGCCTCGCTTCTGACTGCCACTGGATTGGGCCCTGGACGGAGACTGGGTTCGTCTCTGCGAACTCCTGCCTTGGCAAGGGGGCTCACAATAGCCCCTGTTGTTTAGGGTCTGGATCCCTGACGCGTGATAGGACGCGTTCTCTGTGTTATAGCCGTATTCATCCGGCAAATGCGGCTGGTGATAATGGTGGGTCTCGTAGCCCATTGTCATGCAGTTTTGGACGTTTTTGTTCTTAGCTTTGTGCTTCTTCCGAGGATTGCTATTCGTCCGGGACGAAGACCTGTCATGGGACGCGTGTTTGAAGGTATGAGACCCTCTGTGAGATCCTGAGTTTAAGTTTTGACTCCTAATGAAGTCGCTGTTGCTACCGTACTGTATGACGTTGTATTCGTGATCCATCGGATCATCGTGGAGCGCGGGATCACAGTTCGAGAAGTGATCATCTGACGCTGATTCTATACCGTTATACCCTGCCATGTTTGGATGGTGTTTGATCAGGTGGTTCATGACTCCTTGGCTGGAGGCTGCGTTGCTAGATTCAGTGGAACTACTGTGCCCCGCGTTGGCTATAGAGCTATGGCCGGAATAGTTTTCCGTGCCCGAATTATTATCACAGTGAGGGGGCAAGTTGTTCAGCTGGAATCTCTGGTGCTCTTGCAAGGGGCCTCCGCAGCATTGGTCGGGCATGTTGGAATGGTGACCGGCTGTTTCGTATATCGGTTTACCCGTCCTCAGGGTATAAGTGTGGAGGTTCGTGTTGGTATTACAAATGGCAGGGTAGTCTGACTCGAACTGTTCGTTACTGGATCCGCCTGCGCAGGGGAACAGGCCTAAGCCGGAAATCTTGTGACCGTCAGTCTTCTCGTGTTGCAGAGAAGCGACGATACCGACTTTCAGACTTATGACCCAGGATATTAGGGCTACGATACTAATTTCTAGTAAGCGCAAGGAGAATTGGTATCCCCATTGAAGCCAGTTGAACTTGGACATGCTGCTTTGATTTATACCAATAATGCCATAGATCTGAAGCGTCGCCACCAATACAAAGAGTAAGGCGGTCGCCAGATTTATGTGTATAGCTTGATATAAATTCTGGAATCCATGGATGTAAGTGTGGCTTTTCTTCTGCAGAATGGTTTTAAGCATCTTATACACGTACAAGTAACACAAACCTAACGTTAAACATATCATAATGTAAATAATTTGACATGTTAGTCCTAGTACCCTTTTTTCGGCGCCTTGAGGCGTCCTGTAAATAGTTTTATTATTCTCAAAGATATGCAACATTAAACACGACAATAAATGTAACGACCCCCCTATAATTACTGTGCGGGAACGGAACAAGAACGAACAGCACAACGTCTTGAAATTGATGCTATTCGTCAACAAGAACAGTATAGTACTAGCAAAAGCTATGGACAGGAAAATTTCTGGAACGTGCAGCAAAATTTCACTAATGAAAGTCGGGAGGGAATTATTAATATTATAGGGATCGTAGCACATGTAAAATATCCTCAGGAGACACACAAACACTAGAATCAAGTGGAGAATGATGAAGTAGTACTGCGTGAAGAGGTGGGTGAACTTATTGTAGCAGATGATCTTAAAGATAGAATATACAGCCAGAATAGTGAACATTACAGTCGCTAAATAGATGTGGATGTTCCACGCGAAAGGCCACGAGACTCCCTGCCTCTGCACTCCCTTGTCATGCTTCAACACCTTTTTATCAGCGTTAGAATTCACCAGATTATGGTACCTTTCCGTCGCAGTCTCTGGGTCTTTCAACTCGAACCCTACCGTAGTGGCTGGCGTGTACCCGGCGCTTGTTTCATTGCGTTCTCGCTTATCATATTGTAGGTTCCTCCGCGTGTTGACTTCTTGTCCTTGATTAACAACTAGAGGTCTATCTATAGTATTCATTTCTGGATCTAGAACAGCTAATACAGACCCTTCTGTTGATACATCTCTTGCATCACTAAGTGTTACGGAGGAGTCTTTAGTGACGTAAATATCACTTTTTGAGCTCTTTTCTTGATTAGGCAAAGGTTTGGCCGTGACTGTTCTTAGAAGGACGTCAGGAATATCTTCTTTCCTGCCGTTGGATCCTGACAGTATCCTGGATATGGTCGGGATGTTGAGGGAATTGGGGACGAAGTCTGTGAAGTTGGCTTGGTCTGACCCGTTGAAGCTGTCCATCTCTGAATCCGGCTGGAAATTGAAAAGATTTCTTATTAGATATGGTGTTATACATTAGTATATTGTCATTGAACTAAGTAGAAGATAAGGTTTATTATTGGCATTAATATTGAGAAAAATATGTATGTTGATAATTGGAAAACGTCATACCATACTTGTAACTATAATGTCTCATTATTTAACGTCTAGTGACAGTAGTATTATTTTCAGATTTGTAAGTAACTCTTTAATGCGAGCATGTTTGTATTCAATTAATATAAATATAAATTAACTATGCAAAAAGGAATATAATACAAGTATTATTATCTCTCTTTCGTAATTAGGTCTACACGTTCCTTTCTATTTGTACTTATGTAAATATAGTAAGTACATAGTTTCTTTTGATAACACGAGAATTATTTTATCTATTGTGACCTATTTACACTTCACCTTTGACACTTTTATAACGTACCAATTTATTTTAATGATATATTTATGTCCCTTTCAATAATTATAATTCCAACACATCATGAGGAAATCTGCCCATTAATAGAACTAAACAATAATCATTGGTATACCATTTGGTGCTTTCAGTGCTGACTATCTGGTGCATGGTATGGTTCGTTGTAACCAAAAAACTGTTTATCTAATTTTATCTATATTTTAATTCTTACTTTTAATTCTTTCCCCGTGCTAGTTTAGGCCGTGAATCCAATGATAAATAGCTGCCAATCTTTCCGGCATGTCGTTGAAGCTACAAATTTTCTAGAGGTCTATGGAATCTATTTGACGATGGGCTAGCAAAAACTATTACCAATATTTCATATAAATTTTGTCACAACCCTAATTTGAATGCTAAAAGTTTCCGAAAAGATATTGTATCTCCTAGGTTTCTAAGGTATGTATGTGTGTATGGTATGGTATGTGTGTAAGGAATGTGGTTTCTAAGGTATGTATGTGTGTATGGTATAAATGCTTACCCGATTACTAGGTGTGTTCAGAGCCTTTTTCTTGGGTTCGATGCCCGGCGGAGGCAGGGGCGGCGCTGGCGGAGGGGCCGGCACTTGCGGGGATGATGTCTCCTGGAAATAAAGTATTTGTAAAATTATCTTGTATCACTATATAAAACAAATTCGCTTTCTCTGTCCCTATGTCCCTTAGTATGCTTAAATCTTTGAAACTAAGCAACGGATTTTGATGCGGTTTTTTTTATTAGATAAAGTGATTCAAGAGGAAGGTTTATATGTATAAAAACATCCATTAAATAGCCGGAAGTGCGAAGCCGGAGCGGGTCGCTAGTAATCTAATATAATCCACGAATTACTCATAACGAGATAGTCTTAACTATCTCACCTAGATCTAGGTTTTCCTTAATATTTCTAGTCCCGTGCTAGACTGGAACGTAAAAGAATGCAAACCAGATGTTCTTCCTGGCATGTCGGAGAAGGCAACTAAGGGACTTGGGGTCAATGGAATCTGTTGGGCTATGCGCTAGCAACATGTCATTTCAATTCATTTTTACTTACAAGAGGGTCAAATTATTGTCTAGCTGAGGTGTTTAGTGCAACCGTATTCCTTCCGAGTTATTGACTAATTCTATTAATGATTCTCTAGACTATAAGAATCGACATGAATTCCAATAACATTTAAATAAAAAATAATATAAAATTCACTTTATTCACAAAAACACAAGACCAACGAACGACAGAAACAGAACGGAAAACAATAATTTGAGAGGCGCCGTATGCTGGACCCGGGCCCCTGCGAAAGGGATCCGTCTCAGTTACTTTTTTGTTTGGTTCCTGTCTATCTGAAGATTGTGTTAGTACTAAGTAAAAAAGCATAAGTTATATGCCTTACCTGTCCTGGAGGCCTGATGGGTATCCTCTCGTGGCCTGGCCCCAAAGAGGGAGGGGGGATGGGCCGACGGTTGAGGTAGTTACTGCCATCTGTGTTCGTACCTGGGAATTAAATAGGAAATATTAATCAAAGTACGTATTTAAAAATACCCTTTTAAATAACAAGTTTTTACGAATGTTGTTTATTAGTAGAATGAACTGAAAGTATAACATATTATATTTAATTATATGGGTTTACTTACTAGACAGATATATTTAGATCTGAGTTAGGAACTATGCTTTGCTTCTGCTTTCAAATCTAGTAGTTTATTATATATGCTACATATGTACTTAACTATCTTTAACAAGCATATATCTCCAATATAAGTTCACTAGTACCCTTAAAAGAAATCTTAATTGAACTTACCAAGTGATTAGTTCAATTGATGTAAGTGTCTTAAATAATAATATAAACAGACATACACATCACCTCCGTTTCCCTACAAACATTAATCCATTCACACACCTCCTCATACACACTCGGCGGCTATAGCTACTTCTACTTTACCTCTAAGCGTAGGCTTGTCTGCAAAGGGGTTCTTGTATTCCGGCGGTAGAGGGGGCGTGAAAAAGGCTCTGCCTGGAGGCGCGTAGGAGGGCGCCGCGCCTGTGCCCACCCCCGCCAGGATTGAGGCGCCATGGTGCTGCGGAGGCCTGTAAAGAAAGGATGTATATGAAGACGGTGTAATAGTAAATATTTACGTTGGGTGCTGTCTATCTAGTGATAACACAGGCTTCGAATGACCCATACCTAACATGCCTTCGAAATTTCGGAGCTGGGCATTCAAGTCTCTGACTACCTCGCCATAATAAAAAGGGAGTGTGTATACACAAGTCGTGAAGCGTATGCATGTTAAATATTTATTACTAAGATTATTATTTAAATATATATCAAAATCTAGGGAATCATTAATTATAAATATGTATACTTGAAATATACCTCAAAACCGTATACATGCTAATAACTAGCCAAGAAGATTTTTTCATGTCGTCATGCATCGAATTATACGGTGAGGGAAAACATCGTGAGGAAACCTACTTGTTCGTCGAACAGATAATAGTTAGTGCTTGTAAATGGCGACATGGCTGACCACCTGTCACATTGAGTACTGACTATCTGGTTAACACGTGAGTTCGAGGTGTCCATAGAATTACTACCTTCGCAATTGTGGAGATGGACACCTAAACCTCTGACTACCCCGCAAGGGTTAATGGTCGAGAACGCATTTGTTTTTGTTTGTTTAGTGATAATATCTGACTGAATATGATTATATCATAAAATGCTATCATAAATAACTTTCTTGAATACATATCGTAAGAGACGTATAAGGGACAAATTAAATCTATTGGGCGATGGGCTAGCAACCTGTCACTAATGTTCCATAAGACATCACAACCCCAATATTTATGCTATGTTATAACACAGGAGCTATTGTATCTCCGTGGTTCTGACCCACCGAAAAGGTTCTTAAGGACATTGATGTATATTTAGACTGTCAGTCCCTTAGTCGCCTCCTACGATATGCTAAATCTCATATAAGCAGCAGATAGGCAGATAGTTACTTCTTACAAGTCCCAGTTTAACACGCAAGTTTATTTATTAGTCTGCGTATGTATGTCAATTATTATCATACGATAAACCGCGGGTTCAGTCGCAATGACATCTTCGTATTTATGCATTATTTATGGAGTGCCCTACTTTTTAACATCTTGTATAAAGTACGTATAATCAAGCCCTTTTGTACCTTTACGGGTGGATAGAACGTTTGAGTATAAATATCTTGTAAGTTATCTGTATCATAGGGGTTATGGGCTAGCAACTTGTCACCAATTTATGGTATAGCATAACAACCCCAAAATTCATGGTCAAAAAAGTGACCTAGAAGATATTATGTCTTCTAATTTCTGACTAACCCGAAAGGGATTAACAGACGTGAATGTATATGTATGTATCTTTATCATAAAACTCGTACCGTAAAACCCTTTCGGGGTAGTCAGAGGTTGAATGTCCACCATCAACTGAGCATTTTGATAGTCTATGGTCATTCCAAATCCTATTTTTACCTTACAATCAATCATAACTATTGGGAATGTAATGGTATACACATGGATTGATAACAGCTTATTATCCCATCACTTAATACATTCCATTGACCTTCCCTTCGTTACCCTGACAACATTCCAATAAGAATGGCAGCTAGTCATTATTCCTTCAAAACATCCCTTACTTAATTTATTTATGATAATTATGGTATTAATTTACTCGTATATATGACGACCTCCGTGGCGCGATCGGTTAGCCGCCTGAACGCTAATCGTGAGGTCCCGGGTTCGATTCCCGGTGGAGACAGAGTTAAGGACTACGTTTTCTACTGCTTTCCAGTCTGATCGTTGATTATTATATATGCTATGTATATATGTATTTATCTATATATAATATGTATATATTTCTTAAATATACATTGACTAGTACCCTTAACACAAGTCTTAAATGAACTTACCAAGGGGCTAGTTCAATTGGTGTAATAATGTCCAAATATTATTATTATTTAAATGTGGATTGCGACCGCTTGTTCGTTTATCCTGATGCGGAGAGGCTGGTTATCTGTCATATAGGTCTATTAGTACAGGCACCAGTCTCTCAGATAGATACGACTAGTCCCGCCTTTATGACTGTGATATGCATATATGTACACCCATTGAGTATTCTATTGCATTGACGTAATTTTATGTGAGAAGAAATCAAGTTTTTATTATTATTTCACGTTTCTTCTAACATGAAAGTTCAACAAAGTCCATTAAATCGAATCCCCTGACATCTAGCGGCGATACTGAGTAACTAACATATGTATTAATAAGCTAATTAGTAATATCCAATCATAGGGGCATGTCACTGAATATTAGGCCCGTTAATTCAGTCGATTCCTCGTAATTGATACACTTGGGTATTACGTTAATGCCTCGATTTCACCGTATACATATGTGTATAATTTGAAGGGTTAAAAAGGTTAGAACTTATTATGTATTATGGTATATAACCATACCTAGATTTACTATATTATGTATGATTGACAGGGTTAAAAAGGGTTATGTTAGATGATCCTATAACCACCGAGTGTGTATGAGAAAGTGTATGGATGTCAATGAAGCGAAAGTTGTTTTCCAGCATCGAAAAATGGGGATCTGTCATCTCTGCCTACCCCTCTTTAGTGGGATGGACGTGATGTGCATATATTTATGTACAAAGGTGTAAAAGTCTTTCTTATAGAAATCACTACATGTGTATGTAATTAAGCAAAAACCTTATAATAATAACTTCACTACATAGTATAAAACAAGGTCGCTTTCTCAGTCCCTATGTCCCTTTGTAAGCTTAAATCTTTGAAACTACGCAACGGATTTTGATGCGGTTTTTTTAATAGATAGAGTGATTCAAGAGGAAGGTTTATATGTATAACAACATCCATTAAATAGTGGAGTAGGCTATATTTTATACCCGTGTGAAACCGGAGCGGGTCGCTAGTAACTGATAAAGTAGTATACAGCTAAACTATAAGGCGATGAGTTAGCAATCTGTCACTTTTCATGAGCCCAGTATTAATGATAAAATTGACCAAGGGTATATGAGTAATATCTACAAAAGTTCTGGTAGTCCCAAATGGGATTAAAGGGCATATAAACATTTATAGGGTATGTCAGCCCATCGATATTTTACTAAATAAGTTGTTACAGTAAGTACAGTAAAAAAAAAATGTTTACAAAGTTTTCTTTCGTAATATAAATCATTTAAACAAATGCAAAATATCTAACTATTCTTCACTTAATAGCCTTTCCATTCATCTAACTATACCAAAGCACTAAACAGTTTAAACACTAAGCTCTTAAATCTCTGCCTGCCCTGTGCAGCGAACCGCGTGATAATATGGCCCCCTGCCAAATAGGTAAGTTGTTTTGGGACTTTTTCCAAGAGCACGGAAAATGCATTTTAATGAGTTTGGGTAGGCATAGCATGTATGATACGTTTAAAGCACTATTATAATAATATATTTGGACATTATTACACAAATTGTACTAGGCCCTTGCTAAGTATATTTAGGCCTTGTGTTAAGGGAACTAGTTAACGTATATTTAATAAATATATATTTATTACCTGACCACCTGTCACATTGAGTACAGACTATCTGGTTAACACGTGGGTTCAAGGTGTCCATAGAATTACTACCTTCGAAATTGTGGAGATGGAAACCTGAACCTCTGACTACCTTGCAAGGGTTAATGGTCGTGAAAGCGTTTGTTGTTTTTTTGTATATTTAATATACATAGATAAATACATATGCAACACGGGTTCGGGTCGATCATATAATACTAATTACGCAATTATTGTCAATATATTATCATTCGAATCTCCAATCTAATTACATCGCAGTGGAAGAAAAGATCAATAGTTTTAATAATTATGTGAGACCGGGTCATATCACGAAGGTAATCACATATCTTTATAAATTTATCGCGATATGACCCGGTCTCACATAATTAATAAAATGAGTATAAATCGCGAGTGTTTAAAGTAACTAAGATCTAGAGTGTCTATATGACACTAATAGTCCACCTACGTATCAGCCATGCTAGGCCCGCCTGAAAAAAGGTCTCAATTAAAAGACTCCTACATTCTGTCCATGCCATTCTGATCACGCGTCGCCCGCCTAATTACTTCCCTGCTACGTGACCATTATTCCGCAAAAACTGTGTTTGGGAGAATTGTATTAATCCTTTTGGCTTACAAATGGCCTTAAATATAACAATATTTTGGTATCGATTGAAAATACATACGTATACTTTAACGTGTTTTATCCCTTTCGGGGTGGATAGAAAGTTGAAGCCGATATAATATAGCCTAGGTCACTTTTTAGCATGAATGTCTATGAAGCGAAAGTGGTATCCGTGATCTCTGCCTACCCCTCTACAGGGAAACGGGCGTTATGTGTATGTATGTATGTATATTGGGGTTGTGATTGGGAACAATGATAACAGGTTGCTAGCCCATCGTCCAATTTAGAACACACAATTAGAATATACATAAATATATGCTTGAACTTAAAAGTTTTACTTACGTCCTCATTAAACTAGATGGCGTAACATGACAAAAGAAAGCATGAAAAAAGTTTCATTTCTAAAGTTTGACCTACAAACTAAAAATAAAGCTAACGAAATAATGAAGATACCGTAATTGATTAATAATATGCAATTAGTCAATATTTTCTATCATTACTTACTCTTTTATCTAATATCAAAAGTTAACTTTCACATTTAGTTCCGCTACCCAACACGGCGTGGCGCTAGTAGCGTCGCGATATCCATCTACAATATTTATGCCCTATCTATTCAACATCTTTTCGTACTAATCTCGAACGTATAAATAACGCTAACTAGCTGCCGTTCTTTTTGGCATGTAGAAGGTAAGTTACTGGGAGTTAACTGAATATACTGGGCGATTAGCTAACAACCTGTCACCAATATTCCATTCTATATAAATGCTAAAACCACAACAATAATTTTCTTATAAAAGTAACCATATAGGTTAGCCGACATAATCTATAAGATTGTTGGCAGATAGAATATAAATAAAAAAAGTTACCATTTAGGTTTTATGTCAAGGTTCTGTCCATCCCAAAAGGGATTAAAGGACGTGTATGTATGTTTTGTATAATATCTCTAGCAATAATTTCGCGATCCGGCCGACTGTGATTAATGAGTGCACATCACACAAACGAAACACAAAGACACAATGCTAAAGGGAAAAACTGGATAATATACAAATTGTACTCCGCTTTCATAATTATTATTTCGGTTTATTTTGTAATATAACTTTTCAATGTGCCTGATTTAAATCGAGGTTATACTAACAAATATATTGATATTCACTACATAGTATAAAACAAAGTCTCTTTCTTTGTATGCTTAAATCTTTGAAACTACGCAACGGATTTTGTTGCGGTTTTTTTTTTAATAGATAGAGTGATTCAAGAGGATGGTTATTTGTATTATAATATCCATTAAATAGTGGAGTAGGCTATATATTTTATAGCCGTGCAAAGCCGGAGCGGGTCACTAGTAAACTTTTAAACCTATACATATTTTATTCAAACGCCTAAGACTACTAATGCATTCTAATCAATCGTAGTTAAATATTAGGTCTTTACCTACGAAATTGCCGTTTTGTATGAAAAAATTTAAACAAATTTTTTTCTTGTATTTTTTAATTGTATTAATCGAAGTAATTACCCATGCAATCAATGCATCTTTGCCATCGCAGTGGCAGTTTATTGATGCCCTTCTTGAAGAAATCAGCTGGACGGGAGGCAACAAATTCTTCAAAGGCATTTTGTACTGCCTCTCGGGTATTCAATTTTTTTCCCGCCAAGAAGTTATCCAAATTCTGGAAAAAGTAGAAGTCAGTAGGCGCAAGGTCTGGTGAGTACGGTGGATGATGGAGAGCTTCCAACCCCAGTTCTTGCAACTTGGAGACCGTCTGCTGTGCAGTATGAGGTCGCGCGTTGTCGTGCAGGAGCAGCGGAGACGAGCGATTGACCAATGCTGGTTGGAGATGTGCCAGCTTCTCCATCATTGTGTTCAGTTCTTCACAGTACACATCTGCAGTAATGCTCACCCCGTTTGGTAAGAAGCTGTGATGAATCACACCGGCGCTAGACCACCAAACAGTGACCATCACTTTTCTAGGGGTAAGTTTTCGTTTAGGGCACTGTTTAGGTGCTGAACCGGGATCCAACCAACTTGCTGAGCGCTTGCGGTTGTCAAACAGAATCCATTTTTTGTCGCAGGTAACAATGCGGTTCAAAATTCCTTCATTTGTGTGTCTGTTGAGCAGTGCAAGGCACGTCTCGACGCGTACTTCGCGCTGGCGATCATTGAGTTCGCGGGGCACCCATTTGTCAAGCTTTTTTACCTTGCCAATTTGACGCAAATGGACCAATATTGTTTTGACGCTAACGTCGAAAGCTGCTGCTAATTACGCCGTAGATTGTGTATCATCAGCTTCCACAATCGCCTTTAATTCGTCATTGTCGACCAAAGTCTTCGGACGACCACGAGGTTCTTTTTCAGGTCGAAATTTCCAGAACGGAAGCGAGCAAACCAATAACAGGCGGTGCGTTGGTTTGTAGTGTTAGCTCCGTAAACGTCATTGATGTTGCGTGCCGCTTGTGCCGCGTTGCTGCCACGACGGTACTCATATTCCATAATTACTCGAATTTTTAACGTATCCATGATGACGAAAAAGATTGAAATGCGATGAAAACGTAACACTAATCAATAAACAAATGACTACTTTTGGAAAAAGAATTCCATCTTTTTAAAATAAAATTAATTTGAAATTAGAATTCTTAGTCAAACAAAAATTATTTTGATTTAAAATGGCCAGTACTGCAGAACGGCAATTTCATAGGTAAAGACCTATTATTATTTCAGTAATAGTGTGAAATTGGTAGGGTATTAGCAAAACTGTAAAATTTCATCATAAGGTGGCCAAAATTGACACTTTTGATATTCCACTATCAACTTCACACCGTTAGAGTAATAGTAGATAGTGAAGTGATATTAAACTACGATTTTGCAAAAAGAATTAGTGGCCTTAGGCACCAGATCTTTTAATCCTTTTCGGAATGGACAAAGCCTTTTTATTATATCTTTGGTCACTATTAACATAACTATATATGACAACATTGGTTTAAAATGTTTATAACCGGTTTCCAATCCATCACCAAACGATTCCATTGACCCCTAGTCCCTTAGTCGCCTCCTACAAGCAAGAAAAACAGCTAGAAACTTTCTTCTACGTCTAGCACGGGATTAAAGATACTATAACAATACGACCAAATGTTTTTAGGAAGACGATTTATAGTCGACGTCGAATCGACGTAAATAAAAAGCGAAAGATATCCGATATCACCCAATTAAACAGACAACATTTCTGTGAGCGACATCTAACGACGAAAATTATTATCAACGTTAGTGTCCCTAAATATAAGGGATATTGTGTAGGCGGACTGTGTTATAGAATTAGGAATTTATGTCGGGGATATTAAATTTAGATACCTTTAGGTAATTCCCGTGTTCATTTATTCTGTACCGAAGATTAAGGAATATTTTACTAAGTTTTTAAAGGGGACGATTTTAAAAATTGAGGTATAAGGTTGTTTATCACAAAATTACTTTAAATATCTTAATTAATTGACGAAACGCAATTGTAAAAGCAACTATATAGTACTATCTATTTATAGTATATGTTATATTACATTAATTAACACAAATTTTAATTCGTATTACTCATTCTATTATTTATCGGAACACATAGGGTTGCGAAATCTCTGCCTACCCCTTTACAGCGAGACGGGGGTGATGTGTATGGTTTAACACGAAATACATCATATTAATTATACACTTTTAACATAACTATCCAAGATTTTATGAAATTGTTGTAAGTAACAATTATTGCATACTAAGTGTACCAAGAATTCAGGAGACACGATATTTCGTCAATAACCATTAATTAGTATAACAATCAAAACTGTAACGGCATATATAAATATATAGAGTATTAGAAATACATACATGGATCGCCTATCGCCCAATAGATAATACACCAATCTTTTACTATTAAAAGTTTCTAACTCATCACTCAAAAGATTCCATTAACTTCCATACTTTAGTCTTTTACATGGGGTAGTAAGAATGGCAGCTATTTAGCACTCCATTCCAGTAAACTATTAAAGCACCTACGGTCCCCTAGTCCCTTTTAACTAAGTCCACATTAGTTTAAGCGTTTGTTGGCCCCATAAAAGATTAACGACTGGGAATATGGCGAGGGTCATTGAAGGCGCTATAAAGCATGTTTATACTGTACGACAGTAAAGGATTCTCATTTAGAATCAAGTAATATACATATACAGAGACATACATATACATTCTATATGTTAATCATATACATATGCTATATATGTATTTATATATGTATATTAAGTATATCTTAAATATACATTGACTAGTACCCTTAACACAAGTCTTAAATATACTTAGCAAGGGGCTAGTTAAATTGGTGTAATAGTGTCCTATACTATTACATACATTTACGACCTTAAATCCCTATCAGAGTGAACAGAACCTCCGGGACGTGGTATCTCTTTAGTCAGAGCCAAAGCTATCGAAATTTTTATGATATTAATATGGTATATTGGTGAGAAACTACTAGCCCATTGTTTAATACGATTTTTGCTGAAATTGGCTTTAGAACAAAAAACATTTGTTAAAACCTAAATATTACGGTACACAAAAGTGACACGTGTACAGAGTATCAATAAAGACTTACTAAAAGCTAAATGTGCTAAGTAAACTACATATAAAAGATTTGTCATACACTAGTGTTACATGTACCCTTACGACATTCAGCTTTTAATAGCGATGAGACTCGATTGGCTTTTCACACGAGTCATTATTATATTTTGCGTTGTCATTCGACTTGAATCAAAAAATCACTCGACTGACAAACTTATCAGGACCCCAGAGTCCCGTCACTAGCTCTTAATGGGGGTAACATACAAGTGACGACCTCCGTGGCTCGATCGGTTAGACATCTGAACGCTAATCGTGAGGTCCCGGGTTCGATTACCGGTGGAGGCAGAGTTAAGAACTACGCTTTTCTTCTGCTTTCCAGTCTGGTCGTTGATTATATATGCTATATATGTATTTATCTATTTATAATATGTATACATTTCTTAAATATACGTTGACTAGTACCCTTAACACAAGTCTTAAATGTACTTACCAAGGGAATAGTTCAATTGGTGTAATAATGTCCAAATATTATTATTATTATTAAGTGTGCACTAAACGATATGTATAGTACATTCGCATTAAGAAAATAGTGATGTCATCATGTCCCGACGATTTGACCAATGAGACGTGACAACGGTTGTCTGCGATGGGTCAATGCGACTTCTTTTCTCATTCACTCACGTTTCATTGGTCAGTTTAACCTCTGATTATCATGACGTCACTATTTACTTAACGCGAATAGACTATAGATAGACAGCACCCAACGTGATAGGTAGTGAACCGTATCGCCGTATATAGTAGGCACTGATAGGTAATTTGTAAATTAATATATGTAGTACATCTGGTACCAACCTGGGCTTGTGATACGTGGGGTTGCTGTTGGTCTTGAGGATATCAGCGTTGGGCACGGAGGTCGGGAGGGCGTGCTCCCTCTCCAACTCCGACTCGTACGCCTCGAGGGGCACATGCTTGCCCGGCAACGGGTCCGCTGCAACAAACGGGTTGGTTAGTACCAGTAGCGCCATCTAGTTTTCAAATTAGCATAGTGTTGGGTTCGTTTTTTTAACTTTTATGTAAGGGAAGTTTTGAGAAATGATTACATATTGATGTCTAATATTAGTTCTAAATGCGGTTTAAATTGTCAAGTTGATGCAAAATGAGCGATTCGTAGATATAAATAAGGCAATAAGGATAGTTCATAATAAACAATATAATAAGGATTTTGTAGCGATTATCGTGTTTGAATAAACACCAATGATCCTGATTCTTTAGGTTGTTATTGGAATTAAAACCAACTGCAAATTCAAGAACGCATGTTTGCGCACACTTTACTGTACTTTTAATAAATATTGTATAACATCCAGAAAATTAATCAATTCCTTAAATTATTTCCAGTGCGAATGCATCGAATGCTACACACATTCAATCAACCACATTCCTTTAACCAAGAAAGCGAGTAACTCTAAATTTAGTAGAAATAAACATTCGAAATTCGAACGCCGCGTTCCATTACTTATTTTTATTTATCGATTTGTAATTGGAGACGCCGTTATCGCGATTCCAAGAAGGTTTGGCCACCCGATCCTTTTTGGTCCGCTCTGTTTTTTTTATTCAGCCAACACCGGACCACGAAAGTTATGTGCAATCACGCCAGATCGGTAGATAAGCTAATTTACAGCTTTGGTGGTCTTAGCAGCCGGGGCTTTGTTAAAAAATAAATAAATAAATGTCAATTGAGATTGCGATCTGTTGAAATGTTGCATTGCTGAAAGATAACTATTTCGTCTTTTTAGACTGTTTTTGTTCCTGATTTTTAGACGTAAGACGCGGTTAAGAGATTAGAGGTAGGTGGAATTTGTTTAGGAACCTGTGGCCAATATTCCATGTTAATACCATATCAATCATGATAGTAATTCAATAATTGTTTAAAGGAATATTATTTGAAACCTCGTTTTCCCAAACTCGGGCAAGATTATTAATTAATTACTTGATCATATCGTATATACGTGTATACATTCATATATACGAGTACATGAACAATAAATTTCGTTATAACATTTTTACAGTTAGCAATAAACAGGGCCTGTTACAAAAGTGCACTAACTCTCTTTTTACATTTTTACAACCTCCAATTCACCATGACCGGTTGGTCAATCCGACGCTATACAACTGAACTTTAACGAACCCATTCTTTAAGCTACGTATAAATTACAACAACATTATTGCGAAAGTATCTTTTAATCTGGCCAGAGTTATAGGTAAAGTAAATTAATCAATAGTTGAGTTCCTCTATTGCAATATTATATCGAAGAAGCGAAGTAAAAGTTAATTAATTTCAACGCAATACAAATATTACGAGATTGCGCCTTTTATTTATTTGACTATTCTTAATGTAATGACTATCATCAGAATGTTCTTAGAGATTACAAAATAAGAGAATAGTATAATTATTATTGCTTACTTCGAAAGTAAAACACAGAATAGCGAAAAATTGGGTAAAACATTTGGTACTACACTATTTTGTTAGTTTAATTTACGAACATACTTGGTGTACCAAGAATTTCGGAGACACGATATTCCTTCAGTAACTGTTAGTATGACCACAGATAATATAATACTATACAGTATGTACGGTACGGTATGACTATCAAAATAGTAAAGGTATTAATATGGAGTATTGGTCTTACATGACTAGCCTATCGCTCAATAGATAGTACATTAATCTTGTATGATCAATTTCTAGTTTGCAGCTTAAGAAAAAAAAAACTGAACTATTACGACAAAACTAGTCAAACCGTTTAGTCCTAAATCAGAATTTTCGCAATTACCAATTTCGTACTCCTTACAAAAATAGTATCATGGTGAAATTCCACCAAAAACCCATGTAACCATGAAAACCGAGTTCTTATAACAAAAACAGCGATTAGATTTCACGGGTTAATTTCGCTTCAAGAAACTTTTAATTAATACCCAATGAAAAAGCTGAAGCAATGCCACGGTTATGCTCTTAATCGCCTCTTTCATTAGCATTGATATTATTCTATACAATGCGGGCATAATTCTTTAGTAGATTTCTTTGCCGTTGGTAGCTTGAATTGAATTTAACAGACAGTTGAAGTATGGAGTTTAAGGATAATTAAGGGAGTATATTTGGATATTTTTAGGTATCTAGATATAAATGCGGATAGATTTAGATAATAATAATAATAGTAGATATAAATATTATTAGGTGTTTGATAATCAAGACTATTTTTCTTAAATTTCCAAGTACATAATACAAAGGGAACATAATTTTGAAATAATAACGTTGAGGCAAAACATGATAAAAAATATTTGCAATCTTTGGTTATGTTTACGTATAATGAACGCGTATGTATAACATACAGGTACTTCAAATTCCAAATTTTAGTACTATATAAAACCCAAATTTTAATACTATATAAATTCTAAATTTTTTTAACACATATGTTAGGTGTATACAAAGTTTTGAGTATATATTTCAGTACTTTAAAATCTAGTACTATAAAATAACAAAGGTGGATTATATAGCAGTGAAAAGTTTTAATCACAGCACCAGTTACCCATTCACAGACAGAATGGGAAATTGTACTAAAAGTAACTATTCGCAACTGGAGCTACCAACCATTGCTCAATTTAACCAAAAGTTGAAAATTCTGAATTAAGCCACTTGGCTTTTAAGGGTATTTTATTCGGAATATTAGAACTTATTTAATTAATATGTAATTATACTTGTATCTATGCATTATGATTATGTAACATTCAAGAAACTTCGTATAATACTTTTCTGAAAATCATATAATAATGTTAATTTAGTTAAACTAAACAGCTTGAACTAAATATTATGACTATGTCTACTTTAAGTATGATATTTTTAAATACAGGTAATCGAGACTCTTCTTACATTAAATCCGATATCTATACATATATATTTACTTAATCCTTTTCGGTTTGGATTGAACCTCGGAGACACGATAATTCCTACGACTTGCCGGGAAGAACGGCAGCTAGTTAGCATTCTTTTTACGTCCTACACCATCACGGAAGAATCCGATATCTTTACCACATTCAAACACACCATTCCCTACTACAAACCAGCCATAATAGCTCTAAAAAGCTACTTTTTAACTCTTGATGATGATCTATTGGTCCATTAGTAGGATCCTGGCCCACTTTGGTCCGGTACATCTAACATGATGAATTGTGAAAGCGGTTCGCCGCATTAAAAACAAGACCATTTGAACTAGTGGCTCCATCTATCTTCGAGTGAAAGTACCATCGCAGCGCTACGCGTGACTGCCTTGATGGACGCCCGGTGGGGAACCGATTCTGCTTGCAGAGTTAAGTGATTTTGGATTGATTTGAGCTTTGGTGGGTTAGTTTAGGTTAGTTGAATATTATTAGTATTAAATCAATAAGTTATTTATTTATTTAATACTAAAATGTAGTTCGAGATATGTTGTTTAATGTTTGTTTCTTCGCCTGAGTAACAATTCCTAATTTATTATTGTGATGTTATTGTTTTATTTGGTTTTAGTATTTCACTATAAAAATGTCCATTATATGAAGGTTTTGGTAATAATTGTTACATGTTTCCTATACATATTATATCCTTAAGCTACAAACTATACTTAAAGTACATTTTTAAATATATTTCAAATCAGTCTTTTCATACCTTTCCTAATACAAACAAAACCTAACACAACCCTTCACCATACTATACGAATCTTACATATTCAATATCACATACATTTTCTATGACCCAATCCAACAACACGTACCCCGCACCTCACCTCCCGTTAGGAGAATCGGCGCCAACACAACAATACCCAAACTGGAGCGGTCACACCAAGGAGTCCGAACGTGATAAAAAACTTTTTGTACTCGTTCGTTACACTTCACTATATCTGATTAAAAGTTGGATCGCATCTCCATTCTATGGAGTATTAACGCGGCCCTTTCTTGAAAAGTTCTTTGGAAATTATCTCCCTATTGTATCTGGGTTATTAAGAGGTGGCGCTACGAACTATGTGCCTATCTTGTCGGTAGGATCGAGGTTCCAAGTTCGTTATGAGCAGACGAAAATTTTGAGTAGTATGGTTATTAATATTATACATAAACCAATAGCAGTTAAACATTGTTAAAAATTGAGTCTATTATTATATCAACAGATGTTTGCGTTAAATAGCCGATCATCTAAAATGACCTGAGAAAACTTCTATATATTATGATTGGGAAACCTATGCATACTAACTAAACACGTTTACCCCTATCCTGCCGAACTCTTCAATTGACATTACATAAACCTCCACATACACACTCGGCGGTTAAAAGTACCTCTATCGCCACCTCTATCCAACTACAAAACACTACAGTTACATAGCGGTAAACAAGAGCGAAATAAGTATCGATTGTCGACTAAAAAAGAGTCTGTAAAAAGTATTATTCTTTCATTATGGCTTGTCAATAACAGGCTGAAAGAAATAGGTCGGCGTCTCACCTAGCTGTGGAGATGAAAATAAAAAAGCGAGATCACAAAATAGGTCGAGGATTAACTCGTCTTTGTATTGTGTTGACGATCGTTAAAGAGATTAGATATTATCTATGACAATATGACGTATTACAAACATAATTTGAATATTATGTATGTATATGTAAATAAAAAAATGATGCAAATCTGATATCATAGAGAATATATATGAGTGAAGTGGAAGTGCGGTTATGTAGGGGCCGGCCCAATAAGACATATAACAGTCAGATTAATAGAAAATCTTATACTTTAAAAACGGAGTATTAACACCGAGATTACCAGCCCATCGTCCTAAGGTCATCTTGGGTTGTCATGTCTTCACCCACATAAAACCACGGACACATAATTGAATAATGACATCGCTTCAAATCGTGAACCTTTAATTTGATGAACGGGAAATCTCGTCTAGACAATGGAATTAACGGTTATAACACTCACGACTTATCCCTTTTGGGGTAGTCAGAGGTTTGGGACATAATGATAGGTATAGTATTTTGGAATTTATATAAAGCTATATATTAATTATGTGCCTATAGCCGCCGAGTGTGTATGAGGAGGTGTATGGATGTCAATGAAGCGAAGGTGGAACAGAAAGGGATCTGTGATATCTGCCTACCACTCTACAGGGGAACAAGCGTGATGTGTATGTGTGTGTATGTGTATGTATGTATATAAGTTAAGTATGTAAATAATAGACATACATAATAATAAAAATTTACATATAAAGTAAAGTTTAGAGATATATTGTATATGCACAACTATGTTGTACAACTATGTCACGAATACACTAAAGTATATTGAAACTTTCTCCGGAACCGTTTATTCTGCATACCCTTTCGGGTACACTAAATCTTTATGTAGATAGAATCTCAATAGCTTATACATTTAATACCTATCGAATAGTAGGCATTAGTTCTTTTGATGTTTGACGGGTTTTTTATCGATATAACCTAACCTTGAATATGTTTTATAGTTTACTAGCAACCCGCTCCGGCTTCGCACGGGAATAAAATATATAGCCTACTCCACTATTTGATAGATATTATTATACATATAAACCTTCCTCTTGAATCACTATCTATTAAAAAAAACCGCATCAAAA
The DNA here is from genome assembly GCA_030578115.1 of Leucoptera coffeella. Lineage (NCBI taxonomy): Eukaryota > Metazoa > Arthropoda > Insecta > Lepidoptera > Lyonetiidae > Leucoptera > Leucoptera coffeella. The sequence continues at coordinate 72,303 of JAMBLF010001081.1, forward strand.
TCCGTTGCGTAGTTTCAAAGATTTAAGCATACAAAGGGACATAGGGACAAAGAAAGCGACTTTGTTTTATACTATGTAGTGATGTTTACGTCTGTAATTTTGTAATTAGTAAACTAACTAGCTGCCGTTCTTCTTGGCATGTCGTAAAAGGCGACTAAGGGACTAGGGGTCCATGGAATCAATATGATATATGCAGGTTACCAATATTCTATATCAATAAATACCATTGCGATTCTGATAGTATTGCAAGAAATGATCGAAGTGATATTATATCTTAAGTTCTGTACACCTCAAGAGGGTTTAACGTACGTGAATGTCTATACATGTATGTAAAAGGTATTAAAAGTCCTGAATATATGTATGTATGAATGAAAAACTGTTGTGAATGTCATACGGAAGCAAAGATATAAAAATAATTATATTATTGGTATAAATATATAACTAATTAATCACATCATAGCCTATAATACAAAGAAGACAGCTGTTTACATTCTATTAAAATCCCCGACCAGCACGTTTGGTAGGATTCCTAGATTACCTAAATCTAGATTATTCTAGACCACACGCAGTCGTCTCCATTAAGGATAGGCCATTAAAACATTTTGCGATACATACTAATTCTTAGTTTTATGAATCGTAAAAGTTCATTCATTTCAACTGTCAGTAATTAAATTATTAAAATCTTCATATATAAATACATACATAGTTATACATACTTTTACTTGTACATGTGCCTTTAAACGTAAACAGAAAATTGTAAACTTTTCTGTCACTTTTGACATAATGGTACATATATTGCATTAACTATGGATTTATAATGTAAGATTTTTAATTATATATGGGATATAAGTTACTCTTACAAATCTATCTATATCTATTTTATATCTATCCCTTATATATCAACCTGAATGTCATTGATAGTACTCGTATATTTACATTATACATTATGTTCTGTTACACGGGCTTGTAAGATTGTGTTTTTAAAAAAAACACGGTTCCAAATAAACACAAGTTTATTTGGGAATAACTACAAAATCAAAAATAAATTGAATTCCCAAGGGATGTAACAGTTCGAAAACTCCCTTTCAAACATTGACGTTTCCATAAATCTCGAAATAACACACCTAAATAACATCGTGATAAAACACATGTTATTTTAAACATGACCGGTGTTATTATCCGAGTTTAATTAAACACATCCACAATAAACTCTGAACAATGGACACTTTATTAAACCGCAGAACTAACGACTTAAGGCCAACTCCTCACGGGTTACTAAAACAATTTTAATATACTGTTTTTAATTAAAACCTCGGGGAGAGATCATAATTCAGGTCCCGACCACTATAATTACCATCTTAAGATATAAACTTGTTGAATAAAATGCTAAAGGCACTGTCTTATGGGGCTACGATATTTTATTGTTTCTTTTTATGGTGTAAGGTATTTAATGAAATATAAAAAGAGTTTTTATAATGCTAATTTGGTTTAAGATGAATAATAAAGTTTTTTTTTGTATAAAACGATTTTTGTTTACAAATTTAGTTATGATCAAAGAGCCTGTAATAGTTCTTATATGTATCTGCCTAATGTGAAAGACTGTAAAATTGTGAATTCAAAGGATATGTAAGCCCTTTTTTAGACAACAATTGAACAAATTACAAGTAAAAACTACGTATATATAATTTATCTACTAAGACAAAAGTTTGTACGTATCGGGACAGACGGGGATCCGTGATCTCAGCCTATCCCTCTAGAGGTAGATGGGCGTGATGTGTATGTATGTATGTATAACAGTTTTAGACACGTCACTATAATAATTTACTCCTATGTATCCACAAGAAACCGTCTTAACAACAGCACTAAATCAAAAAGACGTCTGAAGCAAAAATTCGGTTTTTGTCGAAACCCAATTTTTTCGTCCATCATTTTGATTTGGGAGGCGGACCCGGTTTCATAATTAGAGGTTTTTTCACTCCACATACACAGTCAAGTGTACGGAAAGGTGTTACTTGTTTTTGATTAGATTCCCCGGTTAATGGACCTTGTTTTTGATGTAAAATCGACCAAATTACTGGTTGTCTCGTGGTTTTAGTGATATATTACACCCACCCACTAATATGTTCCGTTTGGCTACTTTAGAAGCGCTAAAATTAAATGAGAATCTACTAAATAGAATATGACTAGCTACATTTCTTCTTGGTTTGTTTAAAGAAGGATAAACATTGAATATATGGTATCATAAGGAACAATGGTAACATGTTGTTAGCCCATCGCAAACAGATTTTATTCACCCCTGGACCTTCAAGCGTCTCCTATACCGGGAAGAACGGCAGCTAGTTAGCATTCTTGTACGTTCCAGACTAGCAAGGTACAAAGTTATGTCAAAACATAACTCGACACGTGAAGCCAATAAAGAATGAGATTCGAAATACCTCTCACATAAGACAAGAGACTGATTCGGTGTCTTTGCTAGCTCAAAAACATATCAAGTGTGGTATCAAACACTTGGTTTTCTAAGAAGGCAAACACATACATACATGTATGTTGTTTGTGTGTATGCAGGCATTCGAGTCTTCGGCAAACAACGGTTCTGCGTAGAACAAGAAGATATTTCCAAACAAACAGATTTGGTCCGAGGCGTTCTGTGTGAGTGGCTTATTCTGGTACATTGAATAGTTTAACTTGCATACGTGCATATAATAAAGACGTTTAACTATAACGTACCTACATTTGAGTTTACTTGAGTATTTATACTTGTTTTGGAGGAAGAAAATCAGAGATATATCACCTTGATTAAAATAAACGTTACTGTCAGAATTGATAGCATTATTATGGAATTTATTATTTTATACAATATAAGGATCCATTCTACTACTATTCCAGACAGTTTTTTTTCAAAATACGTAACTTTTATATATTTTTTAAATTAAAATTACTGATTGATTGTTTTAACTCTGCAAAAGCACTGTTTTATATCTCTCGCTTTTAAGCACATAGCATCTTATGATATAAGCAACATGTCACCGTGTGCTGGTAATTCAAAATTAAAACGCAGCGACATTAAAACTACAAAGATATCCAGAATAGCATTTCCAAGAAACAATACGACCTCCACATTTCTCCTTAGTTTGGCTTCGTTCTTATTTCAAGCATTTCGTCACACAAACAGGTAATTGAATAATATTATTGTAAACTCCATGAGGGAAAATATTGTAAGAAAACCTTCTTATCCTTTTGGAAAGGTTTGTCTTTGAACGTCAATGGATTCACCATCTTATATCAAAGGTTTTGTTAGGTATTTTACATGTTATTTTGGGCATGTTATTTTATGATAAACAGTATAAGATTAGGTATATAATATATTATAATTAAGGAAATATTATCGAAGTATGCCGGATTATTTTATGCTCATAAAACCCTATTATTAAAGTTAGTATTCAAGCGAAAACTAAGTTGCTTCTATATTACGAAAAATGTAGTGAATGGTAAACACGAAACTGCATATTTATAAAAGCCTTTACAAATATAACAACATTATCATTAAAATATTTGGAACACAATTACACCAAAGGACATTTAAGACATTAAGGATACTAGTCCAAGTCCCTTAGTCACCTCCTACGACATTACGGGAAGAACGGCAGCTAGTTAGCATTCTTTTTACGTCCCAGATAGCACGAGACTTCAAGATATCTCGGGACATTTATACTAATATTCAAATACCAGATTAAAAAGCAGAAGCACATTATCAAAGCGTATATAAATATAACAAAGGGTATATAAATATAGCAAAGCGTTGTACCTAAAAGCGGTTAGGACTCAAAGGCGCCGGATGTCGTGTATTAACAGATGACAGGGCAGGGTTCGATTCCCGGTTGGGGCATGATAAATAGGCCATTTAGCCAGCGATCATTAGTGGTTCGCCGGATGAACCTGCACTAATGTGCTTTGGTTGGATATTGAATGTAAATCATATGGGAGATGTGTAAAGGGTTTATGATAAAAGGGTTTTGTTGTGATTAAAGAAGAGTGTTAAAAGTGACTAAAGAGATTATGTAGAATGAGACTGACGTGTTTCTGTATTTCCTGAAGCGGATAAAAACGACTGAGACAGTTTTAATGTTAAGAAATTCCATTTCATAAATGACTACTTCAAATAAAACTAAATATTGATAAACTATATTCATATTATTATAAAACTAATAGTTATTTATAATAAAAAATAACTTATTTCCCTATATAAAAGGTAACAGACTACTAATTCTTTGCGCTCAAAACTTTACTTCAGCTACTCGACACGCGATGGCGTGAGCAGTCCTTCGCGAAACTCGCTAGCAAAAAGCTCAACCAATTCATGTCTGACTATTAGCACTAATTAATAATCATGTATTAGAAATTCAATCAATCAATTTAGTATTCTAATTGGAACGCTGTACACTGACGTCTAGTATAATTTGATTTGATTCTAGGAACACTGATTGCTAAGCGTATAAGTTCTTGTAACAGTGTGAAAGCTCTGTAATAATTCTTAGATTTACATGATTGAGAAGGTTAAGTTTGGTATTAGTTCTAGAAATCTGTTAATATACACATTCTTAGACGAGCACCATATACACATAATATTTAGGTAGTCAATATCTTGTAACCCTAGATTCAAAACTTCGTCAATCTCGTCTCATAAAACTTTGAACTGTAAAATACAGCACAGTACAAAAAAATATTAAAAAGACATAGATTATATCGGTTATTATTAACTGATCAAGTTTTTTTACATAATAACTGTGCCAGCGTTATATAAATATTTCGAAATTATGTATCTTTTTGAACGATTTACTTAGATAAATAAGCTATTATATAAATAAAAAAGCAACACAGAATAACTAGTATAAATATCAAGTATCGTTTCGCAACTTCGACATAAATCGAATTTCAAAACAAATTATGAATCAAAATTGAAACAATGTACAAACTTTTGTTCCAGAGAATTAATATTGGTTTAACGTTTCATCAAAATTTAATTTCGATCTTAATTTCCAAAAACTACGCCAAATTGTTTGCGTACGAAGTGTCGAATTTCAATTTTAATAATGCATTGTTCGAACGAATTACCTACTCAACTTTTAAATTAACAGCATTAAAGAATAAAACAACGAGAGAATAAAGAAAATATATGTAGTTAACCGTTCAATATGACACTTTTTACAATAGTTACTAGTTTATAAACTGATATATTACATACAATATGCAATTTTTCAATAACAGCGCATTAAATAAGCAAAAAAGATTTATTTAGTTTATTTTTAGTAGCAGCCATTTTATCCGACAAAACGTTACGGGTCCTTATTTGACAAATACAAATAAACGTATTTCGACATAACGAAAATAGTTTTTGCGAATATTTGTTACCAAATAGATTCACTTGAAATACCTACTGTAATTATATTATTTAAATAGCTTTAAATTAAACACACCTTTACAACTTTTAGCTCTGTTTAACCATTGTCCTAAAATTCTAGTCTACATTTTAAGACCTAGGCTAGATTAGTTTTAAAACAGGCAATAAGCTAAGTTTCTTAGCAATTTCATTTAAATGAGCGCTCACTTAAGCAAAAAACTTTCTAAAAATGTCTCACTGTACAAGAGTTTAATTTAAAAAGTTTTTGTGTCGAAAAAAGTCCGAAAGATTAATTTGTGGCCTTACAAACCGTAAAATGTAACTTTTTCGAGCAAAAACTCATTTCTATGAAAGCATTCGACGACTCAAATAAAGTAAGTATAGATAATGTCGAAAAAGTGGGAAAATATCTCGTTTCTATTAATGGAATTTTTGATTAAACTTCTCCGAAATATCCGACGTAATTGTCAACTTAGAAATTAAATTACGAAATCAACGAATCAAAAAATTCTTACGAAAAAAATATTCTAATTGTTTTTTGATCTAGATTATATAAAATTAAACTTTTTATGAAAAAGTTTTTTTTTTCACGTTTCGAAAAGAGGTACATAGCAAATAGGTTGCATTACTCTACGCACTACACTAAAATCTTCGCCACGTAATAATCTCAGGAATATCCTGACCAATACTGTATCTCCAATCACAAGCCTTAAATTATATTTAAAGCCTCCAGCTTATATTACTTGGAATAAACATTTACATTCTTAATTCATGCGTAAGGACTTTGCATACGATTCGATACGAAATCGAACACCGTATTCGAATTAAGAATCGATTTTGTTTCGTTTTAATTGGTGCTGGCATGCTGTGTGGTCTGTAGGGAACTGACTTTGTTTCGTTTAGAAATATATAAGCGATGTACTAACAGCGTTGATATATATATATGCTATCGTTCTTGAATCCCTTTCGGTGTGGACAGAACTTAGAGGCACATATTTTGATCAACATTAGAACAAGTTTCAGAATTGTGTGTGTTAGTTTTTTAAGAAACGTTATTACATTAATTTAATCAATGTACGGGAATCTATATTATGAAAAATTTGACTTTTAGGATAATCCGATGTTCCGTGATCACTATTAGCTTAGACTTTCTATATTATTTAAAACACATAATATATTAACAGATAATCAACTACAAAAGAACAGAAAAACTTGTCCTATACAAAGACAGACTATTACCAATTCCGAGAAATAGCCCAGTTATTTCCTCTACAGAATTCAACTCACAGATAAGATAGTATAGAAGTCACGGCCCGTGTACCCGAAATCCCTTAGTCACGTCTAACGGTACAAGAAACAATAACAAGTGGAATTTTTGTAATTCACCCGCCCATCAGCCTATGAAATGGGGAAAGTATATTTTTATTATTACTCCCAATGACTTGGGAAATTTATAGCTTATGCCACCGGCTCACGTTACAACAACATGCGGGCGATTTCGTCCATTAATTGACATTTCCTTGAATCATAGATGGCGCTGTTTCGGCCCTGTACATCAACGATGAACTCTTCACCATATAAATTAGTATCGACGTTAATGCCTTAGTCAACGGTGCCGTAAAACTGAATTTTACTAATAAGATTTATCGCTTGTACAACAGACACTATCAATTCGACTCTTTACTACGCGACATCGCTATAAATCAGCGATCAACATGTTAGTTAGCGTAACGGTTAAGTTAAGAGTAATGTAAACGGGCTTTAATTTGTGAAGGAATATTCAATGAGGTTATCCGTCAAATCGCTTTTTTATTGGCTACAAGATAGCCTGTGACTAGGGCTATAAATTATTCAATAGTCATATATTATAGTTGAAATAATACGGCGCATTAACAATTCAAAATTCATATTCAAACTATGTTGTTCTAGGTAGAATAGGTTGTCGGATTGTGAAGCTTTATTCAATTTTGAAAGTCACGCTTTTCAAATATCGGACTCTATTGGATAGACTATTTGTAGTTAACTGGAATTACGAATAGGACGTAATATTATTATAATTGGTTTATTTGAAATGACTTTTGTAATATACATTTTATTAGTTGTTTTAAAACGAAGTTTAAAGAGGTGATGTTGTAGTTAATAAGCAGTTCGGAGCCGTTAGATAGTATTAATAATCGCTTTAATAATGTTGTTTAACAAGATAATACATTATTTTCTTAAAGTAAACGCTATTATCTCGGTACTCATTTTAATAACTTAACTTTACTTGTAATGTTATCCGCGGTATGTTTTGAATACTAACAAACCTACCTATTTATAATTTATATAGAAATTGAGTTTTTTATAGATGAAAATGCATTGTTGATTTTGTAACAAGTTTGTTTTGATTCACTCATCTGATGTTGTCTTAAAACAGTTCAACAAAAGAACTAATTCAAACTATACAGTACATTTTTAACTACAAAAACTTTCCCGAAAAGTTCCAGTTAACTTTCCAAGCCCACTGCAGTCGATTGCCGTAAAAAGCTCAAGCCGACGCCAACCACAAAGCTTCAAGTCCAACTTAAGCCGCGTTTAAAGAGAGAGTTACTCACCTAAAACTACCAGTATGAAACACAAACTAATGTACAAGATCATTAGGATTCTTTGGTAACTAAACTAGTTGTATCACATTTGTCGATCATCTACACAACACTACACAATTCACATCCCTAACTAACTCCCTCATCGCTTGCCCATGGTGTTATTAACAACAATTTCTTCACTCCCCAACAATTTGGGCACTATTCAACCAATCCGTGTCACATCACTAAGAGAATGCGCATCCCAGCACTGTTTCTGTGATCACCAACTTCACTAACAATTTCACATTCCAAAGAACGTTACACTGCGTCCGTTACTTGTGTTTGAAACGCGTGCGTCTCGCTCGGGGCGCGGCGTGAGACTGACTTGAAAGGAGAGGGGATGCCCGACGAGCGACGTGGAATGTACTGCGCATGTGCCATTGGACTGGGCTATAACCCGACTGGTTTTAAAACGGATCCAACTAAACTTTGACGCCGAGTTTTAGAGTATATTTAACGAGATAGGGTTACAGAACCGGCTTGAATAAGTGCATTGTCGGTGGCATCGGCCGAACGGCAGATACCTCTAATGTGAGCTTTTATGAATCGAGCGTCTTTCTCTACTTATTCCACGGTATAGGCAATAGGCAGAGCTTTTGAATGCCTATACGATTTACCACCAAATTTCTAACTATTTGCTTAGCACGTAAATTAGATATAGCCTAAATCACTAAAAGTTTCAGAAAGACTTGAATATCTGTCTATCTCACAAAGGTTTAAATAAAACTTTATGTTATACCATCTTTCTTTGCCAGGTAAAGAAGCGTTTGTTTACAGTACACCCGTGTTGAGATAGAGTCGTAAAGCAACACGTGTGTCCATATGTTGTCTAATTTCGTCTCGGTTAAGCTATTTCGGTTTTGTTACTTGTTCGGAAGAAAGTTAAACTACGTGTTGCTTTAAGTTAACTTTGCGATGGGCTGACGGTCTTTTAACGGGTTCGGATAAAGGATGGACTCACAACCTGTTATGCTGGGTAGTATAAAATAGAGTAAAAAAGGAATAAACAAAAATAACATAAATGTGGGTTAAAGTTAATAATACATAACTAGTAATAATATATAGCAGTTAAGGTGATTGTCAAATATATTTTGAGGATTTATGTAGTATTAGTTTAAGGATTATGAACGTATTGTAAAAGGCGACTATAAGATTTACTTCGATATTTGTAAGCAAGAGGTAACTAAAACCGATATGTTCCAAAAAATTATCCGAATTAACAGGCTAAATGTTCTGTTATTTGGAACTTTCTATTCTGTCCACTCCTTTAAGGATTATAAGTGAGTGTATATGAATACATATGTTACATATACATATGTGTGTATTCAAATATATTCACGACCGTAATACTGTTTCAGAGTTGCTGCTTCGGTAACCTAGTGATGACATAATATACTTTATGATAAATACGTGAAAATATTGAATAAAGATCTGATTATTATTAATGTCCACTATCAACATAGCATTGTGATAGTCTTTTTACCTGATAATCACTATCTATCGTGTCAGGCAGCAACCCATGCCACCATATACCGAATAGTCAGTCTATTACCTATGTCTGGAAATAGTCAAATTTCCACACGATTTTTACCGTCACTGATTTATGCATAGTACGTATTTATGTAAATTAGTTAATACGTTATTAGTTTTTCTTTGTCTCTCAACACATTATGCACACACATTGTATACAAACCATCCATCTGTATTATTATAATAGCGTTCTTGACCTATTGGTGTGTGTCTACCCACATTGCTTTAGCAGCTTAATGCTTGATCACCTCTTGGTTATGGCAGATTACCGGCCTTGGCATCAAATTGTTGTTTGTTGCGAAATACATTTTATTTAGTACTAGTTACATACATACATATTAAATTCACGCCTCTACGTCCCCAACGGTATAGGCAGAGACTACCGATCGCCTCCTGGAACGATCCTGACAAGTCTTGCGTCACTCACACCTACACTTAGGAGCTGTAAAAGTGTCAATGAAGCGAAAGTGGTCTGTCAGGATCGGGACAGATGGGGATCCGTGATCTGCCTACCCTTCTACAGGGAATAAAGCGTGATGTGTATGTATGTATGTACGATAGAAAATAGATGCCTATCATCTGTATGTAGGATTTAATGTCATTGGCATCTATTAGGCGATGAGCTATCGACCTAAGTCCAATATTCCATGTCAATACCATCACATTCTCAATATGCTAAAAATTACTTAAGAGATATCTCCTAATATTATCGTGTCTCCGAGGTTCTATACAACCCGAAAGGAATTAAAGGACGTGCATGTATACATATATACAAAGCGAATCCGGGGAATCGTTTCAATTGTGAACCACGGAACTCTGTCGACCATTTAACCCGATTACGAGCGGTCGTTATGGCGAACCGCAAATGAAGCCCACTATTTATATTATGGGGCGGAAATTGGGATGAATTCGGGACTAGCACGGTGAAGTATAACCACCGAATGTGTATGAGGAGGTGTATGGATGAAGTGAAGCAACACTCTCTCTGTCCAGAGAAAAATGTGGATCCGGTATCTCTGCCTACCCCTCAGGTTAGGTTTTCTCCGCAATGGCGGAGATTTACACACAACCGTGACTGACGCAAGGAATAATTATTATATCGTATATAAATGTGGCTGTGACACATAGTCACGTCCTTTATTCTCTTTCTGGGTGAACAGAACCTCACAGTCACGATCATATGTTAAAGTCGAGGTGAGTGACATCGTTCAAATGATTTCGTTTACCCGTAGTTTCTTATATATCAATTAAATTACCATTGCTTTGAAAAACTACGATTAATTTGTGTGTATGAATGTCAAGGAAGCGACAAGGGTTTGTCAAGATCGGACAGAGGATCAGTGATCTCTGCCTACCTCTCTACAGGGAAACGGACGCGATGTATTTATATGTACAGTCAACGCTAAAAGTGCAGTCCCAGTAAATTTTTATACGGTTTACGTTTATAAGAACAAAAGACAATATTATTCATTTCGAAGCACGCGAACGTATAGTGGCCATGACAATGCATAGTGGCGCCAGGATTAAAATGTTATTATAATACCTCTCCTTTAATCCATGCTAGGTCGCAATGGTTCTTGTTAGTGAATTGATGGACTGATTGGCCAATGCGGTTTTAGGGTTAATTAGTTTATCCGACGCTTATGTGCGGATTAGTTTTGTACTGTCATGAACTGGGCGGATTGATGGTTGAGAATAAAAAGTACCGGGTTCTTCATTGCCATCGGAGTTGAAATTGTGATAGCTTATTAGCCCATGGATCTAGTAAGCTATCGTGATTCCGACATGTTGTAGTTTTGTAGCTTTTCTGACGAGCTAGCACGGAACAATATATAACTACTACACATAGTTAATAAGTTATCTTGGTGTTATATATAGCATGATTTATATGTGCATACATACGTTTTTCATCAATTAAACAACTACAATGTTTTAGGAATAAAAAAGAAATGTAACACCACAATAGTGATTACGAAGATGGTCACTTAAAGCTCACTTCTCAATGAATTCTATATTCAAAACGACATATGACAACTCCTTTATAACAAATGCAAATATTTTTTTTATAGAACAAGAAATACAAACGTTTCTTTTCATTTAATCTACTAGAGCGAGCGGTATCTAATAAAAATTCATAAACACGGGCACAATGTAATAAAATGTTGTTAATATCGTTTAGACAGGCAATATTGTATCGAATAATCGCTATTCGAACCTTAATCGATCTAATACTATAAAGATTAGAATAATCGTAAATATTCTATGTTAAGACGCTTACAACTTATGTGACTAGAATTTTTTGTTTGGGAGGTATCAAATTAGTGTTATTATATTTCCTTACTTGATAATTAGTCACATATTAATATCGACTGTGATTTCTTTTAGAATTTCCAGATGTTTACCTTAGCCTTGACAACAGTAAAAAAGGTTTTTAAACATTTTTGAACAAAATATAATAAATGATAAGCGATGAACGTACGTGTAAAAAATATATATTTTTAATTAAAATGTAAGTAATTAGTTATATCAAAATATATGACAATAACTTTATTATCATACCTACTTATTATCTATAACCAATAAAATTTCATATTACAAACTAACGTATATTGGCTTTTTCAGCTAATTCAAACCAATTACCATTCCAAAGCAACCGAGCTTCGTCTTAATACCGTCGATATTAAAATACCGATTCGAAGATCGATATCTCGAACTGTCATACGCGACATTTCACATGCCTATCACCAGTTCGCCCCCTGGACAGAAAAAAAGGGTTGGGACCACTCGGGCCGTGTAATCGATATTTTCGTTTTTTTACCACAAATAATCGAATTTCCAAATTGATGTTTGTCAGATTGTATCTTTTTCTTTAAATGCACGATGGCGTCGGGAATTTATATCATTGTTTTAGTTTTTTCTTCCAATGTTTCTCGTTTTAATAGGCTATGTTTAGGGACAGGTTTTGTTACGCTTGTTTAGTTATAGTTATAGTTTAGTTTATATAGTCTCGGCAAACGTAGTGTAGGACGCCCCCGCCAGGTGGACCGATGACCTCAAGAAGGTTGCTGGTAGTGGCTGGATGAGGGCCACGAAAGATCGTCTTTTGTGGCGTACCCTTGGGGAGGCCTACGTCAAGCAGTGGACTAGTACAGGCTGATTGATTGATTGATTGATAGTTTAGTTTAGTTATATACTATTTATATAGTCTCCCTTCCTTTTTACTACTTAATATTACATTAACTAGCTGCCTTTCTTCCGTCTTTAGAAGCGGCTATAGGACTAGGGCTATTCTATTGGGCGATGTACTAGCAATCTGTCGCTAATGTACCATATTGAATAGCAAGGTGTCAGCTGTTCTAAAGGTAATCGAGACATTATGCTACTGACATACTGTTCACTCAAGCAGAGAGAAGTTGAGTAGGTATGTACGAGTATGTATGTATGTTAAAATAAATTATGAAGCTTTTTACATACTAAGTTCATACACGATTTCGTGATTAATAGAAGTCGAACCACAAATAGAAAATACGTACCAATATTTCGCCTATCATGTCAAACTGCCATAATTCCAACCTAATATCAATGGAATTGTATGATTCAGCCGCATTTAAACAGACTCAATTTCGAACAAGTTTAATGTAAACCTCCATTAATACAAAACACACATGCTAACCGGGAGCGACATCTTTTGACACTTAAACACAAACAACGAAACTATATCCTCCTTGGTGCGGCCTAAATATAGATCGTGGCTGTATCGTGTCTTCTCCAAGCCGTAGAAAAAATGAAATGTCAAAAAAACGCGGCCTCATCGGATGACAGGTAGAAAAAATAACAATGGCGGCCAGGTAAACGCGCGGAGGTTGTTTCGAAGTTGAAATCGTTCACGAGATCTACTAATAGATTCCTCGGTTAATACTTTTGGGTCTTAGAATATATTTACCGTTACCCTGAGATATTTTACTGTAATATAGAGTGTGAGTAAACAAGTGTGATATTCGTTACTTTTTTACTAGGTTTACCACCTGTCACACTAGGCACTGCCTATCAAGTTAACTAGCTAATTTAATTGAATGAAATGTAATTTTATGTGTTGTGTATTATGTAATCCAATTATTGTCTTTGAATTCTATTGTATGTTGAATATTGCATCTAATTGATGTGGATGTGTGGATGATGTGAATGTTAACACAGTTGCTCATTGGATTACTACCTCCGCAAAAGCGGAGATGGACACTCGAACCTTTTACTATACTAAATGTGTTTGATAAGTTTGTTACTATCGGGATTACAGTAGTATTACTACAATATTAGTTACATAGTCCATCCAATAGCCCATTACCCATTCACCCCTAATCCCTCAGTCGCCTCCTACACACAGAAAGGAACAGAACAATGAAATCACACGACCAAATTTCCTAGACATTTTAACAAAGAGAGTGTACATAATTTGCTCTGCGGTTAAAATTCTGGAAACTGGTTTGTTTGTAAAAACAGCATGTTAGAAACGAAAAAATAACCAAACCACTCAAAATGGCGTCGCTTGATTTATTATCGACTACCAGGTTTCGTGAGGATCCTTTGTAGATATACGACGTTCTTGTTAAGTGTAGCTTAGAGAGAAATGTTTAGTTAACTTTGAAGTTTTTAAAATAGGGATGTGTTAGTTTACTTAGGTTAAAATGAGATTGTATGTTTACATCATTATATAAGCAGTTTCATTCTTGAAAGTATGTACCTAACTGCCTTTCCTCTGATTATAGATATGAGATATAAATAAGAATAATTTTTATTGGATGAAATAATATATGTATAGTAAGAATATTTTTCATTTCGAAGCACGCGAACGTATGCATATATGTACATACAATGTATAAAATGAAAAATATTGTCTTTTGTTCTTATAAACGTAAACCTTATAAAAAGTTACTGGGACTGCACTTTTAGCGTTGACTGTGTATTAATTTTATTTACAAACCTGAGGTTTCCAAGCTCAACCTACTCTATCAGAGATTTATTCTTCAATCTTACCCATGTCGATATACCACCGGGGTCACCTTATCTACCCCAGCGTGTTATGTCTGAGTAAATATCAATTTACACGAAGTATCAAACGCATCCTGCTCTCTCTGTTTTTTCTAAGGAAAACTGATAAGACGGCAAGATCAAACATTAGGGCGTAATGTGTCAAAATGTGTCATTGACATACAAGATCCTTCACAGCTTATCTAAGTACAAATTGTACGTTTCTTGATAGACTGGGACGCTAAATAGACTGCAAGTAGCTGTTTTTCTTTCGTCATGAACAAACAATGAAACAACAAATCGATCGAATCTATTTTAATTTTAATACGATTAAGCTAGATAATTATTAAGGTGTTTAGCGGTGTTTAAGCTACTATTTCAGTGCTGCCAGTCTAAGAGGGTTAAAAGGCCACAATAAAACATCATAGGAGAAAACAAAGAAAATCGGCAATGTCTACAATTTACATGGGAATTTTTGAAAGGAAAATTTAGTTTTAAGTCTGAAGTAGTGTCTCTTGAATTTTGACATTCATTCATAATATACATATATTTTGTATTTGACTTATTATGTGTGCACTGAAGTACATTATGTGGGTTTCCTCACGATGTTTTCCTTACCGTAAGCGTGCAATGAATGTAAATAAGAAGGGAACTGAATCGAAATATACGAGAAAAAAAAAACTGATTAGATTATGTTTCTGTGTATATCCTATGTTGTGCCTCTTAAATATATGTATATGTATTAAACGCTTACAGAGTCACGACTTATGTCTTTTACGCGGTAGTTAGAGATTCGACTATCTATATCATTTTTCAATGTATATGTATTCTATTCCTCACGTAATGGTTGCTTGAAAGTAATGGTTCTAAGTCTTAAGACCACCTATTGTTATCGTCTAATGTTCCTTGTTTTTATTTATTTATTGTTTATCATAAGCACCAAACGTAGACCAACCTGCAAACAAACCATGATACCTAGCCTTCTGTCTACCCTTCCACGTTAAATAGAACCTTGTATTTTAACATTTAAGCCTGATAACCACTTTAAGTACCAACGACACTGTCACGTGGTTTCGTAAATATCTCCCGGGGTTATCGTACGAAAACACAATTTCCGATTGTACCGAATTTTGAGCCGCGTTCAAATCCATTTAGTCACGCCCACGCCGCGTTAATAGATATTCTATTATTATGAAAAAAGATTACGTTTACGAAATATCCCGTTCTCGTATTATACGCCGTCTTACAGTCGGGTTAGGCAAGTTAGAATAGGTAAGGCTGTGCTTGTTAATGGCGACACGGTTTATAACCTATCATAGTAGTTAACTATCTGGTCAACGCTTGGGTTCGAGGTGAAAGAATAGAATCACTAAATCTGACGACCTCCGTGGCGCGATTGGTTGAGCACCTGAACGCTAATCGTGAGGTCCCGGGTTCGATTCCCGGTGGAGGCAGAGTTAAGAACTACGCTTTTCTACTGCTTTCCAGTCTGGTCGTTGATTATATATGCTATATATGTATATATATATATATATTTATATATATATATAATAAGTATATGTTTCTTAAATATACGTTGACTTGTACCCTTAACACAAGTCTTAAATGAACTTAGCAAGGGGCTAGTTCAATTGGTGTAATAATGTCCTGTCCCATAGTTACGAAGATAGACACTACACTGATTTCAGACTATAATCTACGTTAGTCAATTTGACCTGTGATACCCAATTAGCTATCTTTCGTTTCGGAATGAAAAAGGCAACTAGACTTGGAACTTGAAGATAATTGGAATCTTATGAACGATAGGCTAGTGATGTGTCATATAAATACTGAAAAATAATGTAGAAGCCTAGGTTAGAACCTAAAACGCGTAAGACTAGAAATGTATTAGCAATATGACATATCAATGGCGTCTATTAAAACCATGTTAAACCGATAAAAGTGACCGAATAACTATAAAAACAAAAAAAAACGCTTTCACGACCATTAACCCTTGCGGGGTAGTCAGAGGTTCAGGTGTCCATCTCCGCAATTGCGAAGGTAGTAATTCTATGGCCTCCTCGAACCCACGTGTTAACCAGATAGTCAGTACTCAATGTGACAGGAAGTCAGCCATGTCGCCATTTACAAGCACTAACTATTACCTGTTCGACGAACAGGTAGGTTTCCTCACGATGTTTTCCCTCACCGTATAATTCAACGCATTTCGTAAATGTGTTTTTATTACGAAAATGTACATAGAAATTCATTAAACTTCATTTCCATTGGTACATGCTCAAACGGGATTTGAACCCTGTACCCACTGATACAGAGCCAAGCCCCAAACAACTGAGCTACGTCGATTTACTATATTATTCGATATTCTGTTAATTCCTATAAGTACATACGAGTATGTAGGTCATTTTCATATATAATTAATTCTAACAACACTAGTGTAATGTATATTACACATACTAGTTTTTCCGTAACATTTATGCATACATAAGTGGGTATAATTTCCTTTTTTCGTATCCCACACCCAAAATGATATAATTATACACCTTATTTAAGACTTAAATAAATAATCAAGAAGAAAAACTACAAAAGAACTTTATACAGAAAATTAGCTCAGTTCGTCTACTTAGTGTGTAATAGAACAAAAGCCTTTTAAGAAAAATAATTAAAATTCAGTAATAATATGCCATTACAGCGTTGACTATATGTATATATGTTTAGGCCTGGTTTGAATTAAAAGAATTAAAGAAAAGTTAAAAGGTAATTCAGAGTGCCAAAACTGTTCATACATCAATAAATTTTAAATCAAATACCACGGTAAAAGTATATAAAAAAACGTAACTTAAGTATTTTAATTTTTAACATGTCCGAAAGATATTTCTCGCGTATTTTTCTATACAGCTCTGGCAAACTCTTTAAATCGTGTCGTATACGCAGCACTTCACAGTGAGTGTATGCAGTGGCATTCTTTATTAATGTAAATGTGCTATACATATGTTAAGTATTTTTCCCACTGTATACTAAATACTAAACCAGTTTGAAAAGCCATTTTATGTTCCTTTAGGTAACTAAAAGTAAATTTATATATTAATTCGCCCTTACATAACCAACCTAAGCTAACCATCTGCCCTAACACCGCGTACCATCATTTGTAACGCACATAATTATAACTTTGAAACGCCATGAGGTTCGAACGTCGAAATTTCGTTACTGCCAAACGAAACTTCGTAGCGGGAATGATTTGTAAATTTTGACGAAATTGGATTTTGTATTAATGAACTCTGGTCCCGTTGTTTCGGGTTACAGGTGCCTACTTACTTTAATTAGATAATTTGTATTCTAATTGACGTTGTGTGGGGAAAGTGCTTAACTGAGTTAGGTATATGTTTGGTAAAGTTACCTGTATCAATAACTTAACTAATTATAAGTAAGTGATAAGCACACTAACTGTGAAAGGGAAGTTAGTGTTTGTAAGTTAGATATGAGATAATATATCACTACGTTGAAGGTTACATAAATAAAGGTAAGTTTCCAAATGACTAACTTAATAAAACATATTACCATTCAAGATATATGTACTAACGTATCATTTATTAGAGTTTTCATATAGTTACCTCAATAAATATACAGTACTTACGTACAATCAAATGTATCATATAAATAATGATCTCCTACCTATATCCTAAAGCATCACGTCCTTAAACCTCCAAACGGTGAACAGAACAGAAGCATCAAACCTTTCAAAACACCATATTGACAGCTGATATACATTCTAACCAAATCTCATACATTTCTTTGCATCATTATATTAAAAAAAACACCTGTTACACTATCTCATATAATTACGTCTAAATTCTTGCAAATCATTAACTATACCCCTCAATTATCTCTGCGTTGAACAAAGAAAAAAATATACAACTGTACCTTTACCGTCTCTTTTTATCAAATGAATACTGAACGAGATGGAGAGATGATCCAAAAAAACAACGGCCAACAAATGTTATGTCTCTATCTCTTTTAAAGTTGAATGAGTAAGGGAGATGGTAATACGAGGGTTAAATGTTAGGGTCCTTTTTAAATTTCGAACTTGGGAATTCGATATGCGTTCTATGTGTTGAAATATTAAGTTGGATTGATTGTGACTCAACGTTTGAGTATTATGTTTAGGTGTCTCATTTTGATGACAAATTAACGTTAAATTATGGTATAACCGGTTGTATTTGATGTGATGATTTAGAGGAATAATATTTGATTCCTTTTGTTACATATTTTAGGTCTCATAAATAAGTTATAGTAAAATTATGTCCTACTTATGTTTTAAAGTCCTACTACATATATTCCTAAGTAATTCTCTACAGTGAACTCTAATTAATGCTAATGATTAATCGTCTTCGAGATTTGCTTAATTAAATTTCATATGACAAGCATATGGGTTATACCATCACCATGTTTCAATCAAAATTATATGTCAAATCAGTTTATCAAACTATTATCCAAGCTTCTTTGGGCGAATCTTGGGATCTTCTCAGGACAATCTTTTGGGCGATGGCCTAGCTACCTGTCACCAATGTTCCATTATGTCATCGCAACCTATAGACCCAAGAGACCTAGGAGATATACCTCCAAGGTTCTGCCTACCCCGAACGGGATTAAAGGACACGAATGTATATATATGGCAATGTAATATACGTAATCCAAGCTCTACAATTCTTAGAAAGAACAATAATCACTACATAGTATAAAACAAAGTCGCTTTCTCTGTCCCTATGTCCCTTTGTATGCTTAAATCTTTGAAACTACGCAACGGATTTTGATGCCGTTTTTTTAATTAATAGAGTGATTGAAGAGGAAGGTTTATATGTATAATAACATCAATTAAATAGTGGAGTAGGCTATATATTTTATACCCGTGCGAAGCCGGAGCGGGTCACTAGTTTAATAATAAACGTAATAATACACACACAACAAAGAGAGTTCCAAGAACTTCGCAATTCGGCCCAAATTTGAAAAATCTAATAAAATATGCGAGGCAATACATAACTATGCATCGTCTGATAACTTCTAGTGTCCTTAAGCACCACTTTTCTTTTAAATTGCCTCCAGTCAGAAGCGAGGAGATTTATAAGGGCCCATTTAGGTGAAAAGTTTACTAGGATTTTGACAAAAAAAAAGTGAGACAAAAAGAAAATGGACGCTATGGAGCTGTCAAAGAAAAGTTCAGCTTGCAGGATTAATTTGAATCCGAATAATAATCTCGGTATCGGTTTGGGGACTTCGATTGATCGGGATTCTGTCATTGATTTAGATCTTTTTATTATTTATCTTGTAGACTTATATATGTACATAATCTTAATCATTATTATTAAATATTAATAAATGTGCATGTATATGTAAGTATATAAAGTTCTATCCCTACCTAAACAGAAGTACATGAGTATATGTATGTATGTATGAACAGGTCTTTAGATTCTTTCGTCACATTCAGTTCAATAAATTCATTCAGTTTAAGAAGCAATATTTGTAATGGTACCCAACCAACATACATATCTACAGAGAGGTAGATAGAAACCACGAATCCAACGGTTACAAACCTACTATGGCTCAAAAATACCGTAGAACTCTTCTCTTATGTTCCTTTTATGATACTTACAATCAGTAGATTACTTTAGTCACTTTTAAGGACATATAAGAAAGGTAAACATCAATTATATTCTATTCAAATTTTAGAGGCCCAGAACTAAATACTTAAATTTTGTACTCAACATGTGGATGAAGTGGAAAGGCGGTTACGTAGGGGTCGGCTTAAGACATAAGACAATCAAATGGACGCCATATTAAAAAATGGTGGCGGTAGAAGTACCTATAACTGCCGAGCGTGTATGAGTGTCTATGAAGCGAAAGTGGTTTATCTTGATCGGTATAGATAGGGATCCATAGTATTTGCCTACCCCTCTATAGGGAAACGGGCGTGATGATTACGTACTTGAAGTCCAAGAAGTCTTTACTTTGTAACTTAAAGTAATAAGCTTAAACTTAAAACAGTGCTTATCTATTCCATCAGTTACTTAACAAGGCGAGCGCCTATTTGAAACTAACAATGTATTTTTAAAAACCACTCGAGGACATTGTCACTGATTTATGTGACCATAAAAGTAGTTTTATTGCTGTTCACAATTCACTCGTTTGTATGCAAAATTGTCTTAATTTAGACAAAAGATGGCGTTGTAAATTTTATAGGTTAATTAGACGTGATTCGGTATTCATTTAATTAGTATCAAATTGAAGATTGTCTTCTACTTGTTTAGGATAAGAAAAACGTAAAAGGCGACTACGTATCTAAAGGTTTTCCAGGTAATTTTTGTTACATACTGACGACTATTATTAAATTATAAATACTTGCTCTCAGTAAAAAAATAATACTGACGAATAACAAACAGTTAAAACTGACTTCTTAGATACATTTTATTAACAAGCATTCTATAATTCACACAACAGTGGATCCCTACAGGATATTTTGAAATTTTATGGTAAGCATTGTTCAATACTGTCAGGGTTTTCTTCACTTAAAATCTTTCATAATATCCCATCAATAACACACCTTTTATCAACACTTGTTTAAACCTGAATCAAACCAGAGACTCATACTCTAAGTTAACCAACGAACCACAAACCAAAAGATGTAATTTGAACACGATATTACCCACAGACAAGCAACTAACGCCATATTGGAAAAGATAGAAACAATTTCAATAAATACTGGCTCGGGTTACATATTGCCTTGAATTCAGAGATGGGCAGGTTCAAATATCCCGTGCTAGCTTCAACGTAGAAAGAATGCTAACTAGCTGCCATTCTTCCTTAGATCATAGGAGGAGACTAAGGGACTAGGGGTGTATGGAACCTATAGGCGATGGGTTAGTCTGTCATCAATGTTACATATTAATATAATTATAAAGCTAAGAATATGTTCAATATTAAGAAAGAGATTATATCTCATTTATTATGTGAATTATTGTATGTATGTAGATTGAAGTAGTGGGATTTATTTCACACATACATATACATTCACGTCCGCTAATCCCTTTTGGGGTGGACAGAACCTTGGAAACCATAATATCTCTAAGGTCCCTTTAGCATGAATATTAGGTCTGTGATGTCATATGGAACATTGGTATTGGTTGCTAGCCTACCGCCTAACAGATTTCAATTACCCTTAGTCCCTATGACACCTTTTACGACATGCCAGGAAGAACGGCAGCTAGTTAGCATTCTTTTTACATCTCAGACTGGTAAATGTAAATACTCGGAAACTCATATCTTTCAACACAGAAGACAATAGATCAAAAAGTTCTTTGGAACTTTTCGTCACTTCTTTTTGGGACAAAGATAAAAGGAATATGGAATATTAGTGATGATGGTCGTGTTAACACCTTAAACTATGTTAGAAAACCCTTTTTCTAACCTCGATGGTGTTATAATAAAGTAATATATATAATAATATTGTAGGACACTATTAAAGCAAATGAACTAGTCCCTTGCTAAGTATAAGACATAAGAATAAGGGTAGTATTCAACATATATTAAAAGAAATATATACAGATTATACATGGATAAATACATATATAATATTATGTATCTCCTTTAAAAAGAAAATCTACAGAACCCAGCCACAAACTAAAAACCCGTCTTACGCACAAAAAATACATTCCCAGACATTAAGTTAAGTAAGTACCATTCAATATTTTTTCACTTAATTAGCTAAATAATCCCGCATTACTCAAGTATTAACTAAGTATTTCACTTAATGCTACATCTCCAGTACACTTAGGGACATGCAATAAGTTTAAACTTGGCATGAAATTACTGCGTTACATGAAGGGGTGTGTTTAAAATGCATGTCTTTGAAAGGGTAGATAGAAGAACAGGTTTCAAAGAATACTTTGTTATATTTAGCATGTTGTTGCAGATATTTAAGAATCTACATACATGCGCGTTCACGACCATTCACCCAATTGCGAAGGTAGTGATTCTATGGCCACCTCGAACCCACGTGTTCACTAGATAGTTAGTACTCAATGTGACAGGTGGTCAGGCATGTCGCCATTTACAAGTATTAACTATTACCTATTCGGGGAACAGGTAGGTTTCCTCACGATGTTTTTCCCTCACCGTAGTATTCGACGCATTTCGTAAATGTATTTATATTATTTAAGAATTTTATTAGCATTCATCGACTTTTAATATAAGAATACGACTTATAAAATGCAAAATTGATATGATATATTACGTCGTAACCCCTTATATATATTTTAGTATATCTTATATTCGCTTAATATCTCGCTTCCATATACCTCTAGCTACATTCCATATAACCTATGAGGACGAAAGGCAGATACTTGCATTCTCTACATCCCAAACTTGGACGAGACAATTAAATTGGCGTAAAAACTAATTAGATTTAAACATTTCTTAGCGTGCAATCAAGCGAAAATTAAGTCAAGTACGGGCGGGCTATTCGAGATTTTTTGTCTGGCGTGTAAAAAGTGACTGGTGCCAACTCGTGAACAGTGTTTTTTCTTAATTTGCCCGACATTGCGACCTAGTTTCACGGTAGGGTTGGCTGACTTGGCACGCTGCTCCACTTCATTCAGTATTCTGTTATCTTCGCAAATTGGACTATTGTTTCTGGTTTCTGGACAGATGAATCGGATTTTAATAGATAAATAAATGACCTTTGCGTTGTAATACTCGTATGTATTGGTAGATATTACATATGACGTCATGACACACATAGATTTATATATATACACATACTTATAGCTAAGTTAAAATATTTGATGAATTATCGCAACGTTGAAATGCTTTTGGTACCAATTTATTAAACTACTGTTGAGGATGCGGATGTAACAAAATTAAGTGATACTGGTGATGGTTGTTAGGTTTCACCGAAAAGATCTAACCCAGACCCTACATCCTAAGATTCTTTCAACACACTAAAAATATATAGCAAGTAAACAATTTACGTCCTTCAGTTCTCAAACCTCAGTAACTTTTCCATATAACTTCTCCGCTATTACTACAAGATTATAAGGGTTATACAGTATCTCAACTGCACATACTGCTAAAACAAACAATACGATTGCACAGTCATCAGATTTCACCATTTGGCCAACACACGGGGGTAATTCAACCACTCTTAAACCAACATGGGGTGAAAATCCAACGAAACACAAAAGGTAATCGCTGAATCGTATTTAATCTTATTTTGTAATCTATATTGCACATATGGTGTTGACGGTTCGATTTGTCATTTAAAAATGGGTAAGCTATCGTAACTTACATGTTGCTCTACTTCCCTAACGGGATAGGTAAGTATGTTTCGTATATGGTTTATAGTACAGAATAAAATAACTTACCAGTTCCTTTTACTGTAAGACATGTAATATAAAACAGTAATATTATTATATTAATATAATTATGATCAAATAGACATACTAATGGTGTTCGAAGTACGTATAACCACATACATAATCGGTATTTATGCGTAAAAAATGAGGCTGTCAATGAAACAAAGTGTTTTTGCTATTTAAAACAAATGGGAATCTATGGTTCCTGCTTACCTCTGCCTAGGGAAACAGAGATAACGTTTATTATAATATCTGCTAACCGTAGTCACTTCATTTCTTATAATGACTTGCAAATAATCATACTCGTATACAACATACAGTGATGCTCATACGTGATTCACACGATACTAAACGGTTTATACTTTTTTAAATACCATTTCCAGACCCTTTCAATAGTATTTTAAATATATTTATAACTGTCACTAGTGCCTGTCAAAGTACGGCTTATGAATTAGAATTCAATACGTGAAATGACTTGCACAAAATATTGAATTGTTAATGGTGACAAGTATATCGGAGTAACTTGGTATAGTTATGGATTGTCACCAGTTGAGTATTAACAATAACTTCATTATACTGGGTCTGTCACACCTACATGTCTATCTACCTATTTATATATAATTCTCGGGGTAAGTATAACAGTGCTTATAAATGACGAAACAGTGTATCATCTGTCACATTAGGTGCAGACTATTTGCTTAACATATGAATTTGAGGTAACCATAGAATATATAAGTAATCAATTTTGCAGATAGGCTTTTGGATTTTAACTACACCGCAAAGTATATTGGTTGTGAAGTGTATGTATGAATGCTCAATACGAGTGTAGTGTCACGTAAGATACATTTTTTGTAATGTGCTTTGAAATTTTTGTAAGTCCCATCTTGTTCTACGATTTTCTTTCTAGTGTGTTGTAAAAGACGACTAATGAACTAGACTAGACATTTATATATTTTGGGCAATCAGTTTCTTTCATTACGTGAGATCTTTGCTAATGACAATATAATGTTAGAATTATGACTAACGTGTATATACAAGTGTTTGTCTTATTTATCCCAGCATAAAATCGCAACTAAACTCAACCCTTAGCTAAAACCTTTTTCATATTTCTCAAAAAACCCTAAAAATTCTCAATCATACACAACCCAATAGCACTTGGACGACATTTCCAGACAATTTAACATGTTAACTTGTATAAAACCGTCATTTTCCTTCACAATGACCTAGGGTCGCTCCTTAAAAGGTTAGGCAGTACTCCGCTGTAATGGCCGATCAGAAATCGCTTAACAAAAGACAGAATGGAATGAAAGATTTGTTGGATTTTCTGCTGACTAGCTCATCCAACTTGCTTCGCTTTTATGTAGAGTAAAAAGAAGTACTGTTTTGTTAAACTAACTAGGGAATTTCTGCGTAGTTTAAGTAAAATTCGACTTAGTGTTCAGTGTCATCAAAGGGCTAATAATCTTTAACTTAATAACGACATTTTTATGTTCTACATATTCGTACATCTTATCTCAGTGAAAAATTGCGAACGCAATTATTTTCAACCTTTATAAGAGACAATCACAAATATTAACATTAGTAGTTAACCGATCGTCCGAAAATAACACAGAAAAACTCTAATGCCTTTTTTTATAACTACACCTAGCTATTAACAAATGTTCTTCTAAGCCAATTTAAGTAATACTACCCTTAGTCTTCCTGTGGGACGAACAGAGACTATCGATCTTCACCTTGGAATATCTTGAGTCACTTCCTTAACTTCCAAAAATTTTAATAATATATATAAATATCTTGAAAACAAACAAATAAACTCCCCCATATAAGAAGTCGGGAACCCAGCCTAAGGTATCTCGGACTATCACGTCCCTTTCTTTCGCCTATTGTGCCCACAAACGTCCGACGTTGAGTGTTTGAAAAGGGTACTGGGTGCGGACAAATTGATTTTCTATTTGACATACGTATTATGGACTGGTGAATGGCTGACCGGTTGGGTTGAGGTGGAAAAGAGTTATTGAGGTGCTCAGTATGAGAAATGAAAGTCAAGATGTATAACCCTTTAGTTAGATTTAGAAACTTGGCATTTCTTCTCTGCAGGATTTTGCTTTACGAAATGGCAATAGTTAAATTAGATTTATTTAAATTTTTTAAGATTAACTTATTTTAATGACAGCTTTTCCTGTAGAAATGTTTTTTTTTTGACTTGATCATGTTGAATAAAAAGCATTTTATTTCATTTGAAACCTTGCGCGACAATAGCATGCTTTAGTTAAACGTATATTGAATTCCGTATGTTTTTTAAGCGGTAAATAAATTATTTTTTTAATTATATTGAAAATAATATACACTTCTTAACCCTTTAGTGTCCTAACTATGAATGCATTTGACTAATTAAAGACCACATCATATAGCAAGTATTAAATATGACAGATGATAAGTCTTACTATCAGACTAAATATTACGTATATAATGAGAGTAAGTTTCCTCACGATGTTTTCCCTTAGCAAAGGATTACAATATTATTTATTAAAATTATTATTACTCAGGTAAGACAAAGCTCTTAACCAGATTACCTATATTTCATTTCAGCCTATTGAAAGTTATTGGATTTAGCGTTAATCGACCTGTTAGCGACCCTATGATCGCTTCAAGACTCGCCTAATTTGCTTTAGAAGGAACCTAGACCCAGTCTCTTATAGGTCTTTCAGAAAGTACTAAGTTTATGTCTTGTGCTAGATTAGGACATTTATTTAATATTAACCTATCTCTAAACTAAGAAACTAGGCGTAAGGTTATGTTTAAGTTAATACTACTACACAACAACTTTGGGCTCAAAATATTACTACATGTGACTTATATACCTTTTGTTATATACCTCATGGATTATGAATTTCATTTCACATACATATACATACGAGAATGTATGTACTTTCTAAACCCATAAAGATTATAGACCTTAGAGGAAACGATTTTGTTGACTCGTCCTCCTTAAGAGGCTCAAGCCTTACAACACACCCTTAGGGTCGAATATCGTTATTAATTATTACCTCCCCTCCCCCTTTATCGCAGACATAACAGCCCCTCATAAGGAAAGGGCTCGCTAAATAAAATTAGCTACAAGCAGCCGGGTCTTAGGTAAATGAATGAATTTTGATGAGCCTAAGACGCTGTTACGGAGACGTCGTTAAGCCACTTGATTTTGGGGCGTCTTACTCACTTTCACCCTACTATGTTACTGTGTTATTGTAAAACTAGTCTGTGATCGGCTAAGTACGTAAGGTTAGGTTTGGCTAGAACCTTCGAGAATAAATATGAGGGGATTGTTACAGATATAGGGTGAGTTAGCGAAAAATGACTAGTAAATATGACACTCTAAAATATGTATATCTTTTTAATTAGCCTGTTGACGTGTCGGAAAAATATGTAAACAACTAGAAATGTCTTTAAGCATTTTCAATGCATCAAAATTTTCCTATTTGTTATTCAATGTGTTTAGGTACATGTCACATGCAGCAAAGAAAAATAATTAATAGAACCCAAAAAAAGCTAATAAAACTATAGATTTTCGACATACAACAGAATTACATGACAACCCGAGATTTAACACACAGTATATACTACCCTATTTAGTACATATTATACCGATACAAGGAAAGTAAACCGTAGGTTATTATTACGTATATTATTTCTAAGACGTCCTCGAAAGGAACGCATTATGTCGTACAACACTTTCTACCCCTGATACGTACCCATACGCCTTAAAAAGAACCCCAAAAGCCTGGCCAAACACCAGCCATTATACCTTGAAAGCCTCCATTCAATGCCTTATTGAAAGTTATGATCCCGCAAGTGACCTGTCCCCAAACAATCCTACGCAAATAACCACAAATCCGACCCCGTATTGGGATGGAAGGCAATTAAGGGCCTGCCCTCGAAGCCTCCTCAAACGCCAATATGTAAGGGCTAGTGGGTTTTGGAGTAGCATGGAGTTGGATACTTTAAGGGTCAGGTGAGAGGAAATTTATTAATTAGCTACTTATATGTGATTACTTTAAAATTTATTTTTGATAGACGTTACGTGCTATACATATTAAATAAGATAAGACTTTATGTGCTATATAATAGGAAATTATTTAGTATAAACAGTTTGTAATTACACTAGAATAAGTGTTCGATTTGTTTTGTTACATGGTTTGTAATTTAATAAGAGTTTATCCATCAATCTATTTTTTTAGTTTTTGGATAGCTAACGATGTTTTCTTAGTTGTTTATAGTATACGCCCCACACTACTACATATATTTCAATATTACTTATGTGTTTAAAACAATAGTATAATAAATGTCACAGATATTGACTTTTTTTCCCTATGCACTTTACCTGTGTCATGTACTCAGACCAAGGAAACTAATGGACTTGTTATACCTATGTATTAAGCGTGTATACCTACAAAACACAATATGGCTGACTTAGTAGTGATGTACGACGTCCTCTAACTAAGCTCTCTTTATCGATACTCGATAGTTTAATTAGACTAGTTAAGAGAAGATCGTGCGTGGCGCAGTTGTTTGAGCGATTTTTAACCGATTGTTCAAGTTAAGCAACGTCATGCGCAGCATAGGTCTAAAACGTATATCTAAAAAAGTTTCTATGACACTTTTGATTAAAAGATGTTTATGACTGGAATCATATTTTTTGGAATCATGGGTTTCTGGGTAACCTTAAACAAAATTTCGTGTCAGTATACTTGTAATAATAGAATAATATTACTTTACTTCGACTAGGTCAAAATAACTATCGATAAACATCAAAACTGCCCAACACTAATAACCAAAACAAAAACAAGGTGTTTGTTTACAACTTTGATCAAAGGTTTACAATATAAAAATGACGTTAATTTCACAATTATGGGACGTACACAACACAGGAGAACTAATAAAATATCTTTTACTTTATATATTAAAGGTTTACGTTTTAATAAAAACAAACTTACCTATGAAAAGACAAATTAGGCTGATTTTTATTATTTCTGGATCCACAATTTATTATAGCACACTTTGGCATTGTATTTACTATATATTTGAACCAAACAACTATAGTTTTAATGAAAAATTACTTAAATACGCATTTATTTTATGAAAATAATTCCGTAAACTGTTTTGTTTACATGTTTTTAGCTATACACAAAATGGCGACTCGACACGTCTGTGACGTCATTCAAAAAGATTGACAGTTCGAACACACGTTCCAAATTAGTGCTTTTTCTTTCCATGAATTGAAAAACTCATTGGACAAACAGAGATAGCAGATATTTCATAGTTTTTCTTTTCACTATACATAACTTTAATTTGTATATGTATAATAGGGCCGGTCCATTATAGTTTCCTTGGTCTGAGGTCATGTATATACAAGTGTCAATGAAAACTTAGCATCCTCTTAATAAATATGACAAATAAATGTCAGTCACAAAATTTATATAACTGTCAGTCAAATTTTCCGTTTCCTAATCGCAAGTCCATGCTAGGGAAATAGATCACCGTCATTAGAGGCAATGACGGGTTAGCATCGCCAAGATGGTGAATAAACGATGACGTCTTTGCTTCACGGCTTACCTGTAACAAATAGAATTAATAGGTTAGATTCGGTGTTCGAATTAATGTAGGATACATGCAGAAATACATTTACGGTTAAAATATGCGCCATATATAAAAAAAAAATATTGAAAAAAAGTGACGTTAGGAGTACCTATAACCGCCGAGTGTGTATGAGAAGATGTATGAGTATCAATGAAGCGAAAGTGATTTGTCGGGATCGGAACAAATGGGGATCCGTGATCTCTGCCTATCCCTCTATAGGGAATCAGGCGTGATGTGTATATATGTATGAATTAATAAAGTAATTAAGATAATAAAATTTTCTTTAAGATGGTCGGAGTATACCAGAAGAAAGGTAGCTATTTAGAGATTATTTACATCCCTAACTACCAGACACCCATGTAATCAATACATACGAGTACATTACATCGCTTAGTAATAAATTAATTAAACAATGAGCTAGCAACCTGTCACTAAATTATGTAATTAATGAAATCAAATTGCTATTCCATATATACATACATACTTATATAAATCGCCTGTTTTCCTAGAGAGGGGTTTGCAGAAATCACGAATCCTGATTCATCCATTCATCCATCCTGACAAACCACTTATGCTTCATTGACATACACACACCTCATACACAATCATTTATAGGTACTTTTAATTGTACCCTTTGTCAATATGACATCTATTTCCAATACCATATTATGTAATATTAACACGCAACGTTGATAGCAAAGTTGAAGTTTTATATCCAACTCAAAAAGGACTACATTACGTACTTGATAAACAAACTGTATGTATGTAATCCACATTTACACATACATATTGACTGACCCATAATATTCAATAGTTCACGATGAACAAACACCATAGCCTATTATTTTATAGTTCAATTAACCGAACAAAGAACGCCAACGGTCCTCCCCAATTGGGTCAGAGCGATTACACTTGCATATAACTCAAATTATCGACTCACAATCAGTGAGTGAGTCGTTGAGTTTTTATGACTCAGTTTTAGTTGGTATGCTAGTGGAATTTAACGATATTTCTGCTGGTGTTTTAGCAGAGTCGAGTAAGGGACTAGGGGTAAATGGAATCTCTAGGTTAATAAGCTGCCAAAACTACTGGGCTACTAAAACTAAAATTTACTGAAGATTATATAGTATGTCGCCAATATCCTACCACCGCGGTAAGTATAAGATATGTTGTATATGCAAGTTAGATGTAACGGTAGCAGGTAATAATGAAATGTTACATATGTGTCGATCTTCTATAAGGTATGTATATTTGAAAAAAAACTGCAGAAGGATGACATTAGAAGTACTTTTAACATGTATATGTCAATATGAATCTCTCAGCAAGTTAAAAGGCAAATGACAGTCGGTGAATCATACAAATCTTACCAAAGAAAAAATTACTTCGACGGATGATTTTGAGTTTAATACTCCTCCCTTTACTAGCTATAAGTCTATACATTTCAAATCTACGACTATGTATTGTATGAACACAGAAAGCAGTTTGCTATCTCAACCCGCGGTCCACTCTGCTACGTCACCAAAACATCAAAAGTGCCCAGCATATCTTGAGCCTCATCCCCTCAACCCCCTATACGACTAAGGGGCAATTATAAATTGGCCCGATCGTTATACAAATTGGTCCCGGCCAATATTCAGCGTAATACAAGCTTGGCAGAGCGCCACAAATAATTATGTAACGAGCGACAAAATTGTTGTGCCGGATGGGAATGGCCCTGTATATGGAGGCTGCTAATGAAAGACAATCTGGCTTTGTTCATTGGAGTTTCATAAACATTTATACGGGAAATATAAAAGTTAAATCTAGTTAAAGCTCTTAATAAAATTCCATACAAAAACTAGATTCGGTAAAATGTGGGTAGGTGAAAAACTGTAAAATTTAAACTACCCGCAATTTAGCAAGAGATGTTGTTAATACATATTAGAAAATAGATTGAGAACTTTATGTAATAAGTTGTAATAGCTCTAGTAAGATATAGGTACAAAAAACTAAATAATCACAATGTTAGAAATATCCTTGAAATGTCGAATATGTACAAAGATGGATGGATGTCAATGAGGGTAATATTTTTTGCGAATCGTTATAACTTAACTGATGCATAAATATAAAAAAATCTCGTATATAACTTCATAAGAGGGTGGATACATATCAAATCATTCCATAGAACCTACGGTTACACATGGTGTTACAGACGAAGGTAAAATAAAGTAAGAAATATAGTATAGGCTTCTAACATCTCCCATCGCATCTTAAAGAATTCTAGTTTAAACAACTTACCTCACATATTCACCGTTCATTACATTTTGAAAAAAGAGCTAGTTATTTAATTCAAATCCTAATTTAGTACCTAACAACGTTTTAGGTAAACAGGTGTACTCACAAGTCCTAGGTATTGGTACGACATCAAAGGAGCCGCAATAAGCTATTTGCAATACATATATGCAAGAGTAATTTTAACTTATATCAACTTGAATCCGCATACCGTAACATACGCAATTTCAAGGCTCCACTTTGGATAGGGGTGTCGCGGTTTACTTATGTGATATATTAATATCCATAATCTAACCTAACTAGACCAAATTATTTGAATACTTAAAAGCTTATATCTTTTCGTACTAGTTAAAGATTGTATAAAAAATATCAATGGAGCATGAGATCTTTGGAGACTGACACTAAACATCCTGTCAGGTATTATACTTAACTGCTTCTACTAAATAAACTTATTTACTTGAGAGCAGTGAGGGATTAATGAATCATTGCCTAGTAAACACATGTTTTAACATACATATTATATTATAAAATAGAGGTTTTCAATGCAGGCAGAAAAACTTACTCTACATTTGTAGTGAAACACTCAAAACTCTAGCTTTTCTGTAACTTATATGAATGATGTATTTATTTATTTTCTCCGCGACAACCCTACCCCGAAGAACGAATATGGCTGCCTTTGATATAATATCGATGTAATGTGCCAACTCGATTACATTCGAGACATATTATATTCGTTTCAGATGACACGTGGGCTACGTCACTATTTCCGGGTAATATAGGTATACGAACTCTCAGTACTGTCACAAATTGAGTTTACCACTACATGGAGTGTAAGTACCAAGAATTGTATATAGGTACATTATATACAATGTTCAGAAATAGAGAACGGGAAAGTGTAAATAAATATGAAAACATTTGACGTCCGGATTACATACCTATAACTGCTTAAACTACTCGTATATTTGAGGGTAGAAGGAAAAGTGATCTGTCAGGATTGTACAAAATAGAGATTCATGATCTACCTATCGGTTTGAAGACAATGCAATGTAACGTGTATGTACGTTAATAGAGTCGTGCTAGAGTGGGACTTAAATATGTTAACTAGCCATTATTCATCAAGGCATGTCATCGGAAGAAACTGAGGTGCTTAGCTTGAACAGAGTCAACTTGGTACTTGACAAAAGACCTGTCAAGAATACTCTATGTTAAAGCCTTAACAACTCCAAAAGGAATATATAAGTTTACGGACATACTACATACAAGCATAAGTACTTATCCCTTCTTTTAACTATGTTACGGACACTTGACCTTCAAATAAAATAAAAACCTTAACGCTTGAATCTCTTAGCAACAATTACCAGTGGCTACTGAACAGTAACCTCGCAATTCAATAATCACCCTAATTTTCAAATCATGTGTACAACAGGAAATCAGTACCACTAATTCTGCCCCACCCTATGGGAATTAGGAACGTGACTATGCATTGAAATACAGAAACTATATCCACCTACCTCTGCATACACAGTTGACAACCGTTGTATCCATTTTGGACATGCAAATTGATATTGAAGGGTGTTCAAATATCATTATGTGTAGGAGCCCTTCGGTAAGTCAATTTGCATGTTTCGGATACATATCAACGAGACAAACTAGTGGGATAGTCTATTTGGATACAATGGGAGTAAGCTTTTCTTGTCTCTTGTCTCATAAAGGTGGATGAACTTAATTAGATTATTTAAGACTCAACGTCAACATTGGAATGATAATGTGAATTATTTTACAAGATTACTTACGTTTAAGATGTCGTAGATTGCATGAAGGTAAGTAGACGCTTCTCGAACATACACACATACATAAATAGATAATAAAGACAAACGCGTTCACGACCATTAACCCAAGGTAATCAGAGGATCCATCCATCTCCACAATCGCGGAGGTAGTAATTCTATGACCACCTCAAACCCACGTGTTGACAGATAGTACTCAATGTGACAGGTGGCAAGCAATCTCGCAATTTACAAGCACAAACTATTACATGTTGAGGGAAGAGGTAGGTTAAAATAGATACTAAATACAAGACATACTTCAAATTCAGTACAACAGTATGAAGAACAGAAGAGCATGCATGAGAACATTAAGGTTAGTGATGCAAGAATGTGTCAGCATCTTTCAGAATAGCGATCGATAGTTTCTGCCTATCCCGTTAAAGAAGTAGAGGCATGCATATATCTACATAACATACTGTATAAAACCGTTACGAACATGATATTCAAATGACATCTTCTGATTGGTTGACTTGCACCGCTCTGGGGGTATAAATACGGGCGGCATGCATGTTTCATTAACACTATTGTGCGAGCCTCACTCGGGTCTAGACGCTGTGGCGCTACGCTTTTATTGCAAGGCGCCCCGTTTAAATAAGAATAAGGAATGAGTATCGATTGATACCAACTCTGTACGAGAACCGCTGAATAATTCGACGAGAATTCAAGAAAAAATGTTTTCTTCTGTTTTTTGGGTGGTGGATTCCGTAGCCTATTGAGCGATATTACAATAATATATTTTTAAGTGCATATGTAATAGTAATAGGATGTACGTAGCGTGAAGAACAGAAGGTATGTACAAGAAGGATTTGTCACATATTCAAGGTGTCGATCGATAGTCCCTGCTTATCTTGTAAGGACACTAAAAGCGTAAATATATGTATGTTAATAATACCTAAGTAAAAATTTTGCTTTCCTTGGATGGCATAGAGAAACACTAAACAAACAACTAAACACATGCAAGATTTTTGATCTTCATTTGGGTGTACTAAAATGCAATTTTACAACCGGCTGACAAGTATTGCTAAAATCAATAACTGAAATAATATCTTTTTAGTACGTAGTTTTATTTAATAAACAACATTATTACATCCGTTTCCTGCTTGCAATGGCAATAATAATTCTAGGCCAGCCTACCTTCCCATAAAATAAATCAGATAAATAAGACATTTGCCCACAAAAGTCATATCAAGAGGAGTTAAACCACATATCTTTTCGATTATGAGCTTTAAAATGACAGTAAAATGTCGTAATACGCCTTAAAACATTTGCGAGACAGAGATAGCATCATACCCTACCTTATGTCTCTTTTACGACGTGAAATAACAGCGCAAGTAGTTTCTAGGGCTACCCATTAAAATTTGATAGGGTTGTCGGGCATAAATATATTTTTTTATATGTACTAATTCGTAAAATTATATTAATACAGTGTACTTGTATTGATAAAGCGAAGATTGATTGTGTTGTGAAGTAAAAAGAGTAACGTTCTCAACTCAATACTGAATATTTTATAGACTCAGAGTTAAAAATTAGCATATATGTAGTTTCATTATAGGCCTTCAATATGATTTTTTTTAAAATTCCGAGTATAAAAGTATATCATAATACAAATAGATTTTCTCATATTTTAATAAAATTAGTTTAATAAAAATTTCAATGCAACCATCCAAAATTCACATTATAAATCGTTAGTAAACCACAACTACTTATACTCTTCCCCACCAAGCCAACTATAGACTGCAAAATCTCTGAAGCATTATATTCCATATCTTATGACAGTGGAACCCTAAACCCAGCTCAGGTACACGAAGGGGCTAAAATATGAATTTTATTATTCTGCGAGCTCCTTCGAAGGCCAGTGATTATCTTAGGTTTTATTGGCTTTATCATGTATAATTCAGTTTTGATGTCTCTACTTCTTTTCGAGTTCGGTGCTACGTAGTTTCGTGCAAGTTTTCCTTCTACTTTTTTCTCATATTTGTCTTATGATGGCACTGTTATGGGGGATTAATATAAAATGTATCACCGGCAGGTTTATAGATTTTCGAAGGTATTTTTGATCATATAGACATTTTTCACACACCTTGGAGACATGAAAATATCTCTTTGGTCGTAAGCATAATATCGGGGTTGTAATATCGTATGGAAAAATAGTTGCTAGCCCATCGCCAAATAGTACTCAGATTTACTTTCAGTAACTCTTAGATTTCTTACGTTTTTATCACTAATTAATTATTAATCACTAAACGCTCTTGTCTTTTCATCGCTTCAACCATTATGGTCACAATTACGTTTATGTTTTTGTATGATAAATAATAATACATCAACTAAACATGTTGAAGGTTGATTCAATCTTCATAAACCGTAATTTGTTTCGACACTGCCCTATATCAGTGACAGCTCATTTAATAATGGCTACTCGACACAATATTCTTAAACAAACCTTTCTTTCCCGCAATCTGCTAAGATATTACTCAGCATTTTCTTTATTTAGCTTCAATGTAAACTCCATTACTTATATTGTATCAACAGAGCAATAACATTAAAAATCTTAACCCGTCACTCGTCGTCGTAGTAAAATGGAGTGACGCAATAAAACAAAATGGCGGCATCGCGACCCACTTTTTACCAAATAATTCATTAGACAAGTCCACTCATTGTTTACGAATGTCGGGCGCGCCGAAAGAATTTAATTGCCTTTGTGGAAAAGAGGGTATTTAAATTCATAACTTCTGTTCGAAATTTCAAGTACAAAAGGTTTTGTTTTGGAAAAAACAGGCTTCGGTTTGGCCACTTGAGAAACGTTTATAAATAAACCATTTATCCAGAAATCCAGAAATAAAATCAAACTATGATAAATACGATAGACGCTATATTGAAAAAGGGTGACGTTAGGAGTACCTATAACCGCCGAGTGTGTATGAGAAGATGTAATGTCAATGAAGCAAAAATGGTCTGTCAGGATCGGGACAAATGGGGATCCGTGAGCTCTGCCTACCCCTCTACAGGGAATCAGGCGTGATGTTTATGTATGTATGATAAATACGGAATTATTTGTTAACCAATATTTATTGAGATTTTCTAAGATCCTTTTGCAGATAAAGTAAGTTATGACGCAATCGTTTATTTATGTAAAAGAGAAATCGAAGATGCTATTTATACTATCGACTGAGCGAAACAAAGTGGCTTTTCATGTTAATAGTCAAAATAGACAAAGATCAATATACAAAAACGATTATATTACTTTAATATTAGCTACACTTAAGATGAGAAGATGTATGAGTGTCAATGAAGCTAAGGGGTCTGTCAGGATCGGAACAAATGGGGATCCGTGATATCTTTCCCTCTACAGGAAATCAGGCGTGATGTGTATGTAATATAAGCTAGTACTATACAAAGATGATGATTACATATATTCATATTATATAGCCATTAGCTTATCAATAATTAATAGATGAAACTGATTGAATCGTTCAATATCTATTGCCTGAATAGAAAAGCTAATTACAATTGCTATTAGAATGACTACTAATAAATTATATTATTGCCCATGAAATATAAATGAATGATTTTAGTATTTATATTTTTACGTATTTATACATGTTCCTCTACAGCGAATCAGGCGTGATGTGTATGTATGAATATTATACATGTTCTTGTTAACATATTCAATAATAATAGTATTAATAAATATTCCTATAACAGTAAACAATATTATATATATATCTTACCTAAAGTTTTACGTCTGGTATTTTCCATTCTGGTTTATAAGGTTTTATATAGTCTTCAATCCTATTAGAGGCTTTATTCTCTGTGGGGAGAACATGAAAGACAAATCCCTCAGGGCTATTCATACCCCTTACGAACCCATAAAGTAAATTTTAGAATAGGTGAAAATTTACGTGTACTTTTTAACTCTAATATACGCTAAAACAGAGTTTTTAAACAACAATAAATTATTAGGAACATTAATGTTTCGGCCGAGATCATGGATCGCCATTTTTCCGATCGTAGCAAACCACTTTCGCCTAATTACATTCATACACACTCGGCGCTTATCGATGCCTCTAGTCTTTAGTATATAGACTATAAACCCGGGACTCTTATTTTATTAAACACTTTTCCGTAGGGGCCGGACCAATAAGATAGACTAGATAGTCAGATAGACGCTATATTGAAAAAGGGTGACGTTAGGAGTACCTATAACCGCCGAGTGTGTATGAGAAGATGTATGAGTGTCAATGAAGCGAAACTGGTCTGTCAGAATCGAGACAAATGGGGATCCGTGATCTCTGCCTACCCTTCTACAGGGAATCAGACGTGATGTGTATGTATTCCATATTGTTATTCGATATCAACAATATTATCAATCAGTTAAAAACTCCGTTTATGCCATTGTGAATTTTGCCGATATTCCATCGCTCTTAACATCTCACCGCCCCTTTTGAAGCAACGGCGTTACTTCTCGGAAAAAGGTGATACGTAAATGACCCCTGTTGTCATTTGGGGCCCAATGTTATTTCGACGGCTTTCAAAAGGTTATTTCGCTATTCTTTATTCACTTGGATTCCGAATTAGGGACTTGAAATAATGTTAACCAACTGCCTTTTATCACGTTATGTCGTATAGGTGATCGTTCCAGGTGGCGATATATAGTCTCTGCCTATCCTTAATACAGACGTTAACATATGTATATATGTTCCCGAGGTGAAATAGGGCTTAGAGGTAAATAAAAGCCATTTGACAATGGGCTAATGGTCTTCCCGCGACCACGGCCTATGCAACTGGGTCGAAACGTCGGGCAAAATAAAGGTAATCACATATCTTAAAATTGCCCTAAGGATACGCCTACTTGAGTGTTACATTTGGCCAGTCATCCTCTACGGCTGCGAGTCTTGGACTCTGACAGAAGATCTATGCCGACGAATAGGAGCATTTGAAATGTGGGCTTATAGGCGTATTCTAGCCATTAGCTGGACTCAGAAGGTCTCAAATGTGGAAGTACTTCGTCGAATAAACCGTTCTCAGCCAGAGCTACTGCAGACTGTCAAAAAAAGAAAAGTTGCATATCTCGGACATGTTTTAAGACATGAAAGATATGACTTGCTGCAACTCATAATGATGGGCAAGATAGCCGGAAGAAGAGGTGTTGGACGAAGGAAAAAGTCGTGGCTTCGCAACATACGAGAGTGGACGGGAATCAAGAGCGCCGCCAAGTTGTTCCATCTCGCCAGGGATCGGACTAAATTTGCCGAAGTGACTGCCAACCTTCGTTAGTCGGAGAGG
The DNA here is from genome assembly GCA_030578115.1 of Leucoptera coffeella. Lineage (NCBI taxonomy): Eukaryota > Metazoa > Arthropoda > Insecta > Lepidoptera > Lyonetiidae > Leucoptera > Leucoptera coffeella. Next base: position 111,295 of record JAMBLF010001081.1, read on the forward strand.
CACCATCAGAGAGAGAGAGAGATTCCTTATATATTATATGTTAACCTTCAAATATATACATCTAGTCTCCCAGCCACAGCGGTATGCAAAGATCACGGAAATTCCTATTTTTTTCTATTTCTGCCATAACATTTTCGCTTCAGTGTCATTTATACTTCTTATCATACAATTCAACAGTATTAGTACTTCTAAAATCACTTTTTTCCCAGTATGTACGAGTATGACTTTACATTACATCACATCCTAACATACACATACAAATCTAATTTGTTACCCTTATACCTTAGAATACAGCCTTAGCATAAAGAGATAACTAAGTACGTACGTCCTTAAAACATTAATATTTCAGGGGTCCACCAAAAAGTGTTCATAATGCTGTCTGCCCGCGGCAAAGGGTCTAATGAAGGACAAACAAGGGAAGGGTGTGACAGATAGCCCGTGACGCCGACAGGGGTAAACACAGATAGTAAGCCTGTCCGGATAAACGATGTTGACGTTATTCGGGGACTAGCGAGAGATAAATGTTGGTGTTAGGCGTGTGTATCGTTAGCTTTATTAGTTTTGCACTTATGAGTTTGGAGAATGAATGTACATAAATGGTGAAGGAAAACAAAAAACACATTCACTACCATTAACCCTTGCGGGGTAGTCAGAGGTTCAGGTGTCCATCTCCGCAATTGCGAAGGTAGTAATTCTATGGCCACCTCAAACCCACGTGTTGACCAGATAGTTAGTACTCAATGTGACAGGTGGTAAGCCATGTCGCCATTTACAAGCACTAACTATTACCTGTTCGGGGAACAGATAGGTTTCCTCACGATGTTTTCCCTCACCGTAGTATGGAGGAAAACATCGTGAAGTAATCTACTTATTTGTAAGAATACTTGATACACAGATTTTGTATACCACTTGTCATGCTGGATACTGTTTCATGTGGCTTAAGATTATCATAATTATCACCTAATTAAGGTCGTGAAATATATAGACGACCCGAGCTTTTTGTTAGAACTACAATAAAAACGAACTATCTTTAATATCAGTAAGTTATAGGAGGTCTAGAGATTAATAGAATCCATTGGGTGATAACCTAGCTACATACCAGCACTAAGAGACTAATGTGATGTTTATGGTGATGGGCTGCCTACCTTTCATCCATCACAACCCTAGTTATGCTAAATCAACCGAGAAGAGGTTAGGTCTACGAAAGGACAAACAATTTACGAAAAAACGAGATCTTTATTAAAGACGAACTAAATTATATTACTAACTTTCGGGACATTATGAAGAAAAACAAAATTCATAGTCCCTTCCTATAAAAAGGACTTAATTAAAGCCCTTTTGAAGGTGGGAACTTATTAAGGGAAAATTCCCTTTGGGCCTCGGAATAATCGACAATAGGAAGAAGGTTATTATAGATTAATAAACGCCTTCGCAAAAGCTATGCGGTGAAAGCCTATTATAATTAAACTAGGATTGCAAGCGGTTCGGAAGTGTATTTTGCTTGATCAGCTGTTTGAAATACTGTATAAAGTGCATTTTTTAATGGAACACTTAATATTATGGTTTATTATGTCTTATATTTGTAACTAAGTAAGTTAGTAAGGTAAGAGGTTTGAGTTACTACCGTTGCCAATGATTCTTAGTCATTTTAATTCCACGTTTATTTAGTTAGCTAGTACTCAATTTATTCTGTGCTAAGTCGTATACAATTAATACATTTAGTCTTGTATTTAAAGAATACAATATATAACCTTACCCAATATAATGTGCATTAAATTATTTTATATTTATTTAATTATACCTTTACATAGAAGTATCTAGATTTCCTAAAGTTTAAACACACAAATACCAACATCTAATTAACTGTCTCAACACAGGACACCATCAAGACACTATATAAAATGGGATAAACATACCACTGATCTTTACATACCTTAGATATGATGAGTAAGTGTAGAAAAAAACTCATGTCGGCATACAAACAAAGGTATTTGTAATCCCAAACACTTATTGTAAGAAGGATGGGTGGTCTCAACCATTTTCTTAGAAGGACACTTGCCTATTCAGGGTTTTGTCTTTGTAGGGTAGGTAGAGATGTACAGTCAACGAGTCGGTACATTAACTATACTACATGATAGGTTTGTATCGAGTTTTGGTAAAAAGTAAAAATTATCGCAGTGTGAGCGCATTAATTAATAATAAAAAATGTAACCTGTCAATAGACTATGGCTGTAAAACTTGCTGACCCTTGCTAGCTGCGTAAAAATATAACTAACTAGCTGCCGTTCTTCTCGGCCTGTCGTAGGCGGAGACTAAGGGACTATGGGGTATAAGGAATCTATGTTATTGGGCGATGCAACCTGTCACCAATGTTCCAAATGACATCACAACCCCAATATTCATGCTAAAGACTTAGAATAATATTATAATGTCTCCAAACGTCTGTCTTCTACAAAAGGGATTAAAGGAAGTGAATGTACATATTATGTGTAAAAGTAAAACATGTTATAGTAAAAATGTATTTCAACTTCCCACTATAGTTTCGCTTCCAAATATTCCCCGGCCCAACAAAATAAACTGGGGGTTAACTGAATTAAATTTTCAGGGTTCCCGTGTCCGAACCGCAATCACAGACTCAGCCTCCGGGTTCCGTATCTAATTGCCTGTGTACCACCTCTAGCTTATAGAAAGCGACAATCCAATTTCAAAATTCAAACAAGTATTTAGAAATTAATAGAGACACGGTTCTCCGTTTACTGGTCGTGTATTTTGACGTCTCTTTGACATTTGTATTTGTCATTTGCATGGCAGCCATATTGTTTTGAACCCTTTTCGTTGGTTATATTATGAGGCTTATAGTCATTGAAATATAACTTAATTTTCGTTCTGTGATACCCTTGCATAATTTGAATGCGTAATGGCTGGTCTTTTGGGGACTATTGTTCTGAATTTGGTCGCAATTGTCTTTATATGAGAGTTTGATACTTAACAGCGTAAGCTTCATGACTTTTATCTTTTTCCGGGTTCATACATACATATAGCCTCGTTATTACTCCATTGGGGTGTGCAGAACCACGGTGAATATCTTTCAAGTAATCCTCACTATAAAGATTCTTATACATAGTTGAATAATGCATGTAAACACAAACTTGGGTTAAGCGACTTTTTTAAGATGCCTAATAACACTAAACAAAAGAAACGTACCTAATATGAACCGGCTTAGTATAATACATACATACATACACATCACGCCTGATTCCCTGTAAAGGGGTAGGCAGAGATCACGAATCCCCATTTGTCCCGATCCTGACAGACCACTTTCTCTTCATTGACATTCATACATCTTCTCATACACTCTCATTATATAAATTATATATATATCTTTTAGTATATCATTCAGTATAATATTATTAACATAAACTCATTACACCGGTATCATGTCGATATGAATTATTATATATAGCTAACTAGATTCGCCTAAATTAACCTCTAGTCCCTTAGTCGCCTCCAAAGAAATTCTTGGAAGAAGGAAGGTAGTTGTTAATAAGTCTATTGAAGCCCCTACGTCGCCATTTTTAATAATTCTTTATAATGACATCAAGAATGACCAAATTAACTTTGGAAATGCCAAGAATTCTATTATCTTAGTCGGACATCTTGTTTTTTGTTAATTAAATTCATGAGATCGGTTCCCATGGTTACCGATAACAATCTCCAAAATGCTTCGAGTTTTGTTCCGTAATATTTGTTGATAATTTATCTGCTTGTTAATATTTAAGCTTGTTATGCTAATATGTCGTACATAATGCTCAATCAAAATACGTATAACTCATCGATTGATTATAAATTTGTTTAACTGTTTTTCTTAGATTCACTGCCTATCGTGTTGTTTTTAAGTTGTTTAAACAATCATTAGCGGATTTCCAATATCCTGTTTGTGATCGAAGACAATTAGTGTATTTTCTAGTGACTGGTAACAGATGAAAAAGTAGGCAAATTAAGAAAACTTGTCATTAGATCAATGCCATCAAAAACCCGGTAATTAAAAGTGATAGAGGAGATAATACATACATACATACATATATTCACGCCTCTACGTCCCTTACTGGATAGGCAGACTACCTATGTATACTATGTTATGATTCCGTAATGCCGTTAATCCCAAAAGCGAAAAAGAACGTGAGCTTTTAAGAGCAAAGAAGCTTAAGAAAGTATTTTCGGTCATATTTTAGAGATGGCCTGATAAATATTCAATATTTGCCGACATTGTCATCAAATGTAATTCACAGATCTTAAGCCGAGTTTCTATACATCCATTCGGAGATTACAGACGTGATGGCATACCAACCGATGACTTCCAAAACCAACAAACAGCCATACCTGCGAACAAAAGAAACCATTTTGAAAATTACGAAAAAAAGGGGTCGCTTTAACACGACCTTAATTTCGTTAAATTGTTAACAAAAACTACCCCTTTAGCCTTCGATAGCATGGGAAAATAACCCTTAATACGTACAACATAAGAGCAATAGCTAATCTCGTAGCCAAAACCCAAGTTGACAAAATACACAGACCATTCACACAATAGACTAGGCGAAATGGCTTCTAAGAATCAACACATTACATGGACCAAGTCTATAATGATGTTAGGCAGGCTTTGTTAGGATCGAGAAAAAAGAGTGTGAAATTGTTTTTGTTTAGAATACTGTCGAAGTGGTTTAAGCGAGCCTGTAATTTACAACATATTATTCGTAATGGTAGGGCTCGAAGTTTGTGAGGACAAATTGTGGAGGTTTATTGAGAGTTTTTGAAAGATTCCGTACGGAAAAGATATATAAAAAATAAAAGGATTCTTCTTACTATTTTAAAAGCGATAAGTATGTGCATTAGTTTTATTACTTTATTTTGATATTTATATATTATTATATTTATATACATAAAGATACTTCGACATGGTATGGTAACAATTGAATTATCCGGTTTTTGAGTGCCATATTAGATGATACAATGTTAACTAGCTGCTTATATTTTGGGAGTGTTATTAGACGTCAGTAAGGGATTACAGGTTATTGAATTTATTAAGAAAGGGACTAGAAAACAGTCAGTCAATAATAACGGAAAAGTTTGTATATCTTTAGATTTTTCTTAATCAAAAACGTGTGTATATGCATATAAACACATATTACGTCAATTTCCATGTCCGTTATTGTAAGATACACAAGAACTATACCGTTAGTTACTTCGCCATTAATTCTATTTAATTAATACCTAATTAAAATAAAAATAAAAAGAATTATCTCTTCTTTAGTTTATAAAATAGCCCTAGACATGATCAGCAGAGATAACTGATCCCCATTTCCATATTACTTAAACATGTGTGTTCTCATGCAATCATTAACAACGGTACCCTAGACAATTCGAAGCGGTTGTCACATCGAAATCCCAATTACACTGTATGAACCATTAATGGCCCTATTGTACAAACATTGTGTAAGAAAAAGGCATTTTTGTCAAAACGTCCTTCTCTTTACAAGTCTGAACAGTTTAAAATGTTAAATTGCGCCTGAAATTATGGTTTGTGGCTTTTATTCGCCCAGTTTCGACATTTTGATATCGTTTCGTATTGTGATTCCGGTGTAATGGGGTAATTTGTGTGAAAGTCTCGCTACTGCGAATGTTTCTAACGTCACACGGTTATGATGCGATTGGCTAGCGAAATTGTATACATACGACCATTAACCCTTGCGGGGTAGTCAAAAATTCAGGTGTCCATCTCCGCAATTGTGAAGGTAGTAATTCTATGGCAACCACGAACCCACGTGTTGACCAGATACTCAGTACTCAATGTGACAGGTGGTAAGCCATGTCGCCATTCACCAGCACTTACTATTGTTCGGGGAACAGGTAGGTTTCTTCACGATGTTCGTAAATGTGTTTTTACATATTACGAAAATGTACATAGAAATAATGTCATTTATATTGGTACTTGCTCAAGTTCCAAACAATTGAGCTACGTCGATTTAATTGCATACGTATATATTCACGTCCTTTATTCCAATTCGGGTGGATAGAACCTCGGAGATATCTCCTAGGTGACTGTTTTAATGCTTAATGCAGCATGAATATTAGTGTTGCGATGTTAAAACGGAACATTGGTGACAGGTTGCTTGACTATCGCCCAATAGATTCTATTTACCCCTAGTCCCTTAGTCGCCTCAAACAAAGACAACTATAGGCATAGTAGGTTATTAAGTAAATAGCGACGTCATGATATTCAGAGGTTAAACTGGCCAATGAGACGTGTGTAAATGAGAAAACAAACGTAATGGGAATATACTATAGTTAGCATTACTTTTATGCCACAGCTAGGATGGGACAACAAGTTTTACAGCCATAGCCTATTGACAGATATGCTCTGTGTTAAGAACGGCAACTAGTTAGCATTCCGTTTTACGTCCCAGACTAGTACAGGTCAAATCGAACTTGTCTGCGCTATTATTCATGTAAACGTCACATACGTTTTCCTACATGAAAGTAAGCAGAAGTTATTTCTACTGGACCATTCACTTTATTAACTTCCATATATACTGGCATTCCGACTCTAAAATTTTACGTACTTTTAAAGACATCAATTCTCAATATTTTATTAACTCTATAAGTGTGTACAGATCATACATAGTATAATATTTATATCAATTCGAGCATCAGATTTTATACATACATAAATACATACTCTTCAACTTTTTGTGACGGGGTAATTAGAGGCTTGAATGCCCATTTCCGAAATTTCAAAGGTGTGTTAGGTAAGGGTCACTCAAAGCCCACGTTTCACTAGATGGACACCACCCAACGTGATAGGTAGTGAACCGTATCGCCGTATATAGGCACTGGTTATACTCGTATCCTATCCCGAGGGATATAATACTTTTCCATATGTTGATACCAGGTGTTAATAATATGATTTAATGTTCCTCTTCTGCACATACATAATGTATGTATGTTTTATCATAATTTGTTTACTAGATCAAGGCTTGGCTGAAGTCTAGTCATAGTTTTGCATTCAAGAGACTTGTTGACTTTCCGATGTGATTCTCAATTTAGTTCGTATTATGCGAAGTCGGTAGGGTTGTCACAAATAATATTATGTACATACATATATTTTATATATACTTACGTATGTAGATAATTACAAGTCAGGCAGAGTTGCAACATTTTTGTAATACATTATTGTGTGATGATTCAGATTCAATCAGATTCAAGATTCAGTTCAAACTTTTAGTACCGTCGTTACTACATATTATAGTGATGATAGCTAACCTATCGCTTAATATTATCCATTAAAAATACTGGGTATTAATACACAAAGGTGTTTAATGGTACTATTTTTGTTAACTGTTTTTGCTTTTGGTGAATACTATGTCCAGCTATTACTTTTCACTTCACTTGCACAGATTTACATACATGATCCTACAGCCCAATGAGACATATGACTGTCAGTCAAAATATTAAATAAAGGTGACCTTACAAGTACCTACAACCGTCTCATATGTATTAGGATTGCGTGTTAATGAAGCGAAAATGGTTTATTAGGATCAGAATCCGTGATCTCTGCCAACCCCTATACAGGGAAACGGGTGTGATGTGTATGCAGGTTCATTTGTATTACAAATTAAGACATGTTTAGACATTATAAATGACATAAATTTCGAGCGAAGCGATGTATGGAGACACGCACGATGCGTCGCCTAACTGTTCTTGAAATATGCCTGGGGATGCTCAGAACACATTTACACGAAATCCCGAGAGTTGATTACTACAGAACCAACAACCGTTAAATTGTAATACACTTCCACAATTTTAGTATGTTAAATTTTAGACGACACGCCACGATCTAAGTTTATTTATAGGCATAATGAAACATGTATTTCTCTTATAACTTCGGTGTAGCTTGATCGTTGGACCTTCTGTCTTTGTATCAGTTGGTTCAGGGTTCAAAACCTGCCTGAGCATGTGCCAATGGAAATGAAGTTTTGTGACCTGCTACTAAAAATCAAAATAAAAACTGCAGTACAGAGGATACCTAACTATTCCCCGGAACAAGTAAAAATCAGTGCTTGTAAATAGCGACACGGTTTACCACCTGTCACATTAGGTATTTCTGTTTACGTGGCTTCCAGGTGACAGTAGAATCACTAACACCACAATTCCGAGTACAGACACCTACACCTTTAATTGGACGCAATAGCCCTGTTGTTTTTTTATTACTAGTATTTACTTATTTATTTATTCATCTCCAGTGTGCCAACCCTACCAACCAGGTTACACCATTCAAGGTTCAACGAAGTAAAACATAGAATGGGACCCAATAAAAATGCTCCGAGCAACTCTCGTGCATGCATTTCGTTGCGGAACCAACAGGCACTTCGGCGCATCTTGGGAATAATTTAACTTACTCCCTCTATGTAGACTTGTTTGTTTAAACAACTTTAAGGGATGTGTTTAGAAGTGCATTTAAGCTACTAATGTTTGGAAAAAAGACCTATAAAAGCTGAATGTATGTATATGTATGATGAGGTGTAGGTGTGAACCTATGGTAGGTGAACATACTGTACAGTAAAAAGAAAAATGAGCATCCGTAAGCTCTATGTACTTCTCGGTAGAAAGATAGGTATAATGTATACCCAAATATATGTTTAACTTTTTATGTGTAGTCAAGAGCTGAAATGACTTCTAGTATCTATTACTTTCTATAGCCGATTAGAAACCAGTACCCAACGTGACATGAATGGTGCATTCCGAATTACAACGAATTTTATAATTCGGACAAACATAACAGTAGCCATTAGTAATTAACAACATATTATGGCGCAAAAATAAGTTTCTAAGACATACTTACAGGTAACTAACAACATACATACATAAGATTGTAGAACATACTTAAGATGAAACACAAGATTCCCGTTAACTACACATAACTAGTAAGCAAGCAAAAACCGTACGCAAAAACTTGAGGAAGTACAAACAGTTAATGCGTGGAACAGGCAAAAAGTATTTCTAAATATGGATATCCGTGTTATGATATTTATTTGCTTTCCTCACTCTGTACCACGTGTTAGAAATCTTTAGATCCCAGCTGTCTGTGGCGGGTTAACTGTGAGATATATGTGCGAGAATGGTTTAGTATGTAAACAAAAAGACTAGCGCGTTCACGACCATTAACCCTTGCGGGGTAGTCTGAGGTGCAAGTGTCCATCTCCGCAATTGCGAAGGTAGTAATTCTATAGGCAGCTTAAACCCACGTGTTGACCAGATAGTCAATACTCAATGTGACAGGTGGGAAGCCATGTCGCCATTTACAAGCACTGACTATTACTTGATATATTATATACAATATATTTATACGTACCTAACATATAGTTTAATCTACATATATAGATTTACAGAAAACTAAATATAAAAATAGCCCGTCACATGGGATACTGATTATAATTATCAGTTAAAAGTGTGTTTCGATTGGCTTAATATCATGGGGGCCACGAGTGATCGTGTTTTGTGGCGTAACCTTGGGGAGGCCTACGTCCAGCAGTGGACTGACATAGGCTGATTGATTGATAAGATCATTATACTGCTCAGTAGATGTCGGATACTCAACAACAGACTATGCAAAAAAGGTTTTATAGTCATAAAGACATATGTATGTATATGGCATTACATAACATTAAGCATTATTAATTGTTAAAAATAAAAAGTTTGCGTTTCTATCTCCGCTAATAGGCTCATGTTTGGATGAGGTATCTCCACAATAAACCTCATTTAACCTTCACAATAGTCATAACTTAATTTGTTCATATGGTGCTATGTAAAACCATTGACTATTGATTACTCCAAAGCACAGACAGATTTCCTCAAGACGTTTTCGCTTCTTAGAAATGTGAATTCAAATTTACAAATACATATTTGAAAAAGTATGCAGCTAGCCTTGTAAACTATACACAGTAAAATCAATCAAGCATCGAACATAAAGGAAAAGCAATCTCTGAATTCCCAATTTAAGGCACGGTGATACGAGCGGGAATTCGAAGCCTTAATCTGGTCCAATGCCACCGCAACACTGCAAGATGGAATACTGAATTTGCATCACCCTTCCATTAAATGTAGGGTTGGTGTGTATTAATGTGACTATTAACTATTAATAATTCGACTATAATAATAATCAATTACAATATAATTCTTACTAATGTGCCGTAAGAAAGGAATAGAAGTAAAAAGAATCTATTGAGCGATGGAAACAGATACTAATATTTCATATTAATACCATCGAAGTCATGAAAGTTAAGGTTAAATTGACCAAAGACAATGTAATAATAATTTAGGCCATTCATACTACACAAATTGTAAGTTCATTAAAAACCTAAGAGATATTATGTCTCCGGTGTTCTGTCCACCTTTAAAATTTAAATGATGTGAATGTAAATGTACTGTACTTTCGTCGTTCGTATCAATTTATTGCTCATGTTATGTATATATTCGTAGTTTATTTCTCTTTCGAAACTAAATTTAAATATATATATTTCATACACGCGTAGCAATTTATATAAATATTTCTAATCAAAGACACTATCAAAAGACATTCGAAAACCAATTCAATTAATTAGTACCCAACTAGACACGTGACAACCCTATTCCGATTTCAATGGAGCCTCGTCTCTAAGGCTTTAAAGGTACTAAATATAATAACAGGAGTCAAAAGCCATTGGTTTCGAGACACAGTACTAGCACCGCAATATCGCTGTTTTCCTTTAATTAATGTCTTAGTGAACCCTAAATTCGAGGCTTTGATTCCTTCTAAGGTTTAAGAGGATTGGTTTATACATATACCTACTTAATTAGATACAGGAATAGAAATGAAGAACATGTATTCAACATATCTCTTGGATATAATATCATTTATCGGTCACTCAGCACTTCAATGACAGCGACAAATTTTTACATTTATAATTTAATTTTAGGTAGTTTTAATGATGTAAATATTATTTTCATTTGTTTGTTAATTAAATAAACTTAATAATTTTCTCGGGGACTATTTTAAAAGTAACAATAACATACGATTTTTGTATAGCATATTGGTGATTTTATGTCTTAAAATTACACTTGGTTCTCAAATGACCTCTTGTGGCATTCCCGGCAGCTAGTTAGCTAAATTTTACCATTTTTACATGTCACGGACTCTAACATACCTTAGTTATAAAACACGAAAAATTCCGAAAAACACAATAAAAACTTATTTTTTTTCTTTCTTGATGATGGCAATCCGTATTAACGATTAGCCACAACACTTAAATCAAAAACTAATAATTCTTATGACCAGTTTCTCGAAATGTCAGTCATGTTTTAGAAATGTCAGTTATTTCCTAAAACATGACGAGATTAAGACAGCTGAATCTCCATTAGATCCCAAACCATTTCAAAAACAAAGCACCATCTAGTACATACTCTACAACCTATATAGTAGGTTCTCAAGGCATTGAAAGACAATAACAATTCCGAGTAACACCGCCGTCCGTTACTAATTGGATCACTGCTCACTCCCATTGGAATATTAATTTATTTGCTTCTCAGCTGGAAGCTTAGTATGCAAAACGGGAATCCAGTTAACTAGCTGCCTTTCTGATTGATATGGCGTGGGAGTTAAGTATAAGACAAACGCGTTCACGACCATTAACCCTTGCGGGGTAGTCAGAGATTCAGGTGTCCATCTGCGCAATTGCGAAGGTAGTAATTCTAGGCCACCTCGAAGCCACGTGTTGACCAGATAGTCAGTACTCAATGTGACAGGTGGCAAGCCATGTCGCCATTTACAAGCACTAACTATTACCTGTCCGGGGAACAGGTTGGTTTCCTCATGATGTTTCCCTCACCGTAATATTCGATGTATTTCGGAAATGTATTTTAATACGAAATTCATTAAACTTCCTTTCTATTGGTACATGCTCAAGCGCGAGTTGAATCCTGTACCTACTGATACAGATTCAAGCCCCAAATAACTGACCTACGAGGAATATTTTTTTTTTATATTGTATGTTTTGTTTTGCACTTATATGAGAGTCCCAGATATAATTGATGTTTGTTAAATACCAATAATCATTCGCATACATCTAATGATCCAACAAAGGATGTGACTTGTACCCCTGAACTCTGCCTCCACCTGCCAGGCATCAGGCGTGAAGCCTTAGAATCCAGTGTCAGGTTTAGTGCCGGGAAGTAGCGAAGCCTTATAATGGAGGGTGTATTCTGGTAGGGTTAAAATGTGGTTAGAGGATTAATGATTAAGCTTATTTAGTAAGATTATCATTGAAATAAAGTTTAACGAATACATATATGCAATAATGTATTCAAATAAAATTCGACGTAGCTCAGTTGATTGGGGGTTGGCTCTGTTTCAGTGGCTACAGGGTTCAAATCCCGCTTGAGCATGTACCAATGGAAATTAAGTTTATTAAATTTATATGTACATTTTTGTAATAAAAATACTTTTACGAAATGCATCGAATTCTACGGTGAGGGAAAACATCGTGAGAAAAACTACCTGTTCCCCGAACAGGTACTAATCAGTGCTTGTAAATGGCGACATGGCTTACCACCTGTCACATTGAGTACTGACTATCTGGCCAACAAGTAGTTTCGAGGTGTCCATAGAATTACAACCTTCGAAATTGCGAAGCCAAAAATTTGAGCCTCACACTAACCCAACAAGAGTTAATGATCGTGAACGCGTTTATCTTTTTCGTTTTTTTGCATTCGTCTATAAAGATGGAAAGCTTAGGATATTCCCTCTTAGGCCTCCACAAAATGTGTTTAACCAGAATAGCACCCCTAGTCATAAAGGCCCATATTGAATGGAAAGGCAGGTGGTTAGCACACGCACTGAAAAGGTGCTAAGGTGTCATTGTGACCTATTGGGTTACGTGCTTATTAATAACATACATCACGACTCGTTAATTTCGGGGTTGTTAGCGGTAAGTATCGTGTTAGACTGGAGCGTAAAAAGAATGCCAACTAGCTGCCGTTTCTTTCCGGTATGTCGTAGAAAGCGACTAGGGATCTATGGAGTGATGGGCTGAAATCTGTCATTTATGGTTCACATAACATAAAAACTCAAATATTCATGTTAATAAAAGACCAAGGAGATGTTTTCATGTCTCCAAGGTTGTGTCCACCCTGAAACGGATTAAAGGACGTGAATGTATATGTATGTTAGCGGTAGAGTGATAAGTTATGTTGAAGAATGAGATGATATTTAAGGTTTAAAAGCCTATTTTAATAGGTGGCTCAACGGGATGGGTAGTAAATCCACTGCTATATTATACCTATATATACTTACAATCACATTAGTCGATTTATATAAATGTCGTTCTCATAAGCAAATAATATCTCTTTTATCACTTTAAGCTTAAAAATCAGGCTTGTTATGACATAGCTATATTAGTTACAGGTAACTAGCCTATCACCTAAATGAATTACGTTAACTCCTAGTCCCTTAGTCGCTTTTTTACAAGACGGAAAGCTAGTAAGCATTTTCTTTGCAATTCAGAATAAAACCTTATTTTCAGATTGGCAATAATAACAAGAATCAAACTCTAAAACAATTTTTAACTCTACCATAACAGGTCTAATATTATCTAATACCTAATTCATACAAATTATAAGCACTAAGTTCTCATAATGTAGTATTTATCGTACTTTAACCTTATGGTGGGTAGACATACCCTTTGTGGGGGTATAATTCCGATAGTCACCCCCCCACTGCAAAATTAAAAGGCACATTACGTTACTAACTGATTTTCTTAGTAGGTGCAGCGGAGGTATGATATTTAATCTCTCGACTATCTGATAAAGAAAGATGTAATGATTATTATTGGATATTATATAGTCCTTATATTATTAGTCTAGGATGCAAAAAATATACATGCACGTCATTTAATCCCTTTCGGTGTGGAAAGAATCTCAGAGATATATTTCCTAGGTCACTATTTAGCATGAATGGGTTGCGATGTCGTTATGAAACATTTAGTGACAGGTTGCTAGCTCACTATCCAAACAATTTCACGGCGGAACCGCAGCTTGTTAGCGTTTATTTTATGTCCCAGCTGTCACAGATTTTGAACAAATACAATAATTAAATTTAGTATTCAAACGTACTTTTAGAAATAAATATATAATTATAGATATTCAAGTAAGACCATAATATTATTATTGAGAAAACGGTGACGCCTAAATACCTAAAACAACCGAGTGTGTATGAGGTATATGAGTGTTAATGAAGCGACCGTGGTTTTGTCAGGATCGGGACAGGGATTCGTGATCTTCGTCTATGGGGAAACGGGCGTGACGTAAATGTATATTGAAAAGTTTTAAATTCTAATATTTAAAAAGAATATATTATTAGACATATACTAAGTCACTGCACCTCCCCTTAACATTTGCGTGGCATAAAGCAAACGCTATAATTGCAGTCTGCCAAGGAAACCTACGGCATGTCTGAGAAGATGTGCACATGTCAAATTGTTGTCACTGCGGTGAATATTTCATGCAGGTTCTATAGGTATTCGAAGCTAGGACCTAAAAATAAAACATTTGTACTAGGAACTAAAAATAGGACATTAAGAATGAGGGAAGTTTGTTCAAGGTAATGGTGTGTAGGTTTATTGGTAGTAAATTGAACAATATAAGTGATTTTCGTATACTAAATCGTGCAGGTTTGGTATTTTAATAATAAGTAACCAGGTACACATAAGGAGTAACGAAGACAGACTGTGAAGTAAATTATGCACTATTTTCTTATCTCTTACCTACTTATTTTTTATTTATTCTTGAGTATTCAAATGACTAAAAGTGTCGAAAAGTAAATCGAAACTTTTTGTTTAGTCCACCTCTTCGGAAACCAATG